>PKSG01000371.1:17523-98820 GCA_002916505.1 Tolypocladium paradoxum | reverse complement strand
GCGGCCAGCGCGCCCGCAATCTTCAGCACGAGCACCGTGCCCGCGATGCCCCGCCTGCCGACCTTGCCGGCCCGCGCCCTGCCGACGCCGACGTCGTCCCCGACGACGACCATCTCGACGGCCTGGCCCGCCGCGCGGGCCCTCTCGACGGCCACGCCGAAGCTGAGCACGTCGCCCGTGTAGTTCATGACCACGACGAGCACGCCCCGCCGCGAGTCCACGCGCGCCGTGATGCCCGCGCGCACCTGCTCCGCCGACGGGCTCGCGAAGATGGTGCCCGCGACGGCCGCCGCGAGCATCCCCGGCCCGACCATGCCGGCAAACGACGGCTCGTGGCCGGACCCGCCGCCGGAGAGGACGGAGACCTGCGCGGGCTCATGGTGGTGCTGCGCGGGCCGGCGGTACACGATCTTGTTGGCCGCATCGACGGCGACGTTGGGGTTTGTGAGGGTGAGGGCGTGGAGGGCCGACGAGACGAGCAGGGCCGGGTCGTTGATGAAGTGTTTGGAGGACATGGCGGCTGACGAGTCAATGGCTTGGGTGCATCGGTTCGCGGTGGATGCGACAGCGGCAACGAGAAACGGACGCGACACGACTTGCGCAAGGTCACGTAAAGAATGGAAGCGGTGCGGACGTGAGTGACGAGGAGGTGACGTGCAGCCCCAGGCGGGGTGAGTGAGTGTCGTCCGGGTGAAGTGAAGATGTGCTGTGGTGTTGCGGGGTCGGACAAGGATTGGTGTAAGCCATGCCCGCGCACCCAACATCTCGCTCGCCCGGCTACACCATCACAAAGCTACACCATCACAAAGCCGCGTTCTTTGTATGCGCAAGGATTCATCTTTGGATTGCATAGAAGCGTCGGCTCCGTCCTACGCAGACGCATGTACAACAATATAAAAACTCCGACGCAGTGACGCCAGCTATCCCAAGCTGCTGCGCTCCCAAACGCCAAGTCATGACGACGCCGAGTTTCAAATCTATGTAACCATGAAAGCAGTGCCCCCTATCGCGCCCACGATGCAGAGAAGCGTGATGAAGCCCGCCCCAACCTTGTCCGCCGTGGTGATGGGCCGCAGCGCCCGCGGGTCCTTTTGCTCGCCCGAGCCCGCGTTCGGGTTGCCCTTGGACGTGCCGCCCGTCTTCTCCGTAAACGGCGAGCGGCCCCTCTCGGCGAGCGGCGCGATCACGGCGGCCAGGCCGTCCATCTGCGAGGGCACGCTGACGATGCCGTCAAAGGCGCCGTTGTTGAGCCAGCTGAAGCCGCACGCCGTGCCGGCCGGGCCCTTGTACCCCGTCGCCGGCGATCCGCTGCACGCGGCGGCCGCCGACTTGGCCGTGGCCTTGAGCACGGGGGCGATGGAGCTGGTCGTGTAGGGCGCCAGCCTCGTCGTCTGCGCGAGCCACCGCGCGAGGAAGCCCTTGAAGCCCTCCTGGTCGTTGTTGCACACCTTGTTGAGCTCGCAAAACTCCTCGTACAGCACGCCGTCCTTGACGAAGCGAGTCAGCGTCTCCTTGAGGAGGCCGTCGAGCCGCTGCTTCCACGTGCCGTCGCCCGAGATGTTGTACATGTTGGCGGCGCCGTGCAGGTAGATGCCCGCGTTGTACGACCACTGGGCCTTGTTGACGCTCTTGCACGTCTTGTCCGCGTCGATGCTGATGCCGTCGAAGACGTCGTACGTGTCGCTGATGAGGCCGGCCTTTTGCTGCCACTCGAAGACCTTGGTCGCCCAGTTGGCGTAGGTGGTGTTGCCCGTGTACCGCGCCAGCCGCGCGGCCATGTTGAAGAAGCACCCGTTGGAGATGGAGTTTTTGTAGTTGTAGCCATTATTGAAGGAAAAGATTTGCCAGCGCATGCCGCCGCCACAGTCGAGCTCGTCCCATCGATTGACGTACTGGTTGAAGACGGCCTGCGACAGGGCCAGGTACTGGGGCTGGTCCGACGGCGGATTGGGGAACTTGTACTCGGCGGCCGTCATGGCCGTCATGGCCCAGAAGCCCTGGTCGTCGTTTCCCTCGGTCCTCGTCTGGTTCAAGGGCATAAAGTCCTTGGTAGGGGCGCCTTGATGGACTATGGCTTGCATCGTCGCGTCGTTGTAGGTGCTGTCCTCGGTCAAGAACCAGTAATCGATCATGGTGCCAAACATGGCCCCTGCCGTCCACCCTGCTCGACCGTTAGCGACCGACGTTGAGACTCGTTGGCCATCTCTCGGCGAGGCTGACAGTAGTATGGGTCGGGAAGATTGCCGGGGACATCGCCGGTGTTGTTGCCGGTGTAGTACTTCATCAGTCCGTAGGCGATGGTGCTGGCGGCCTTCTTGAGCGAGCCTGGAGTGCGGTTAGTATCGCTGGCCGAGTTTCATTGTCGGACTGGGGTGTGTCGTACTGTCATCGTCAACGTTGACCTCGACCCCAAGAGCAGTCCGTGCCAAAAGCGCCGAGGCGAGGGCTACGGCGGATAATACGCCCTTCATGGCTCGGCGTCAACGAGCGACAGACACAACCGCCAAGCGAGCGTTGGGAGGCGGCAACGAAAGAGAATAAGGAAATATATCAAGAAGCAAGCCCAGCTCGCATCGGGTCAAGCGGATAGCGAACGACTGCGGTACTTGCGAATATACGGCAGAGGGGGCACGGCGACAAAGTTGGTAACGTCTCGATGCCCACGCGCCAGCAATGCAAAGGGCGGAAGGGTAAAGTGAAGGTCGTCAGAGAACGGACGAGCGGCGCCGAGAGAAAATAAGGACGAGGCGATCAAAGGAATGACTGCGAGCGGGAGTGTTGGCTGGAGGCGCGTGTATCTGCAGTGGGTGCTCGTGTGTGGACGACGATGGCACCGCCCAAGAGAAGCGTAAAAGGCAAATGCAAAAGTCGGTAATGATGACGATGCTGAAGATGTACGAGTAGGGGGAGGACAGACAGGATGGAAACGAATGCAATGATTGTCCCATGTCGCATGCCATGGCATCCATGTCTGCCTCCTTTCACACCCCGGAGAGGGGCTCGCGCTGCCAGACTTGTGTGTACCTGATGATTGATGTCGATGTGCGGCACAGGACAGCCTCAACTCGACAGAGCCAAGAGCCAAGAGCCCATTTTAATTTCCATTGCTCCCTGGAGGCCGGCCCCGAGGCTGTGCTGGCCCATCCCTTTGACAGTCCCGTCGTAAGACCTAGGGCAGGTCACGGGCTCCACCCAGCAAAACGCACCCTTGTCTACTATTAAAGATACATAGCCAGGGGCGAGTATGATAGCGGGGCAAAGTTCCTTGTTGCTCGGAAGACATTAGTAAGGTCCCTGTCGGTACAGGTCTCAGCTCGGCCAATTAATCCGATCTTGTAGCGGTTTGTATACACGAGAGTTGCTACCCTGGCGCCTCGCCTCATTGGTCTATGACCCTGTAAGTGACCTGCCCTAGGTCTTACGACTGTTAAACGGATGCGCATAATATGCGTTGGACGGACGGCCTGAAACACCGCGCAACCTGGCCGGTGCCCCGGCGTCGCCGTGTTTGAGCTGCTGCGCTGGTGTCTGCTACGCATGCCGGCGTCCAAACGGGCCAGCGACGACGCCGGTGCTCCTGGGCCGGCTGGCGCGGCGCTGCGGCATCGACCATGGACGGGAACGAGTGCTTGCACGGAGATGCGTTCCGTGGCCCTAGACGGCCCCGATGTCCGAAGGATGTGCGTCACTTATGCTAAGAGGGCTCGGGCGATCTAACGATATTAGGCATCGTTGGCCGCCTCTGGTTGGTCCTTTAGCTAGGTAGGTCAGCCCCGGCCTTTAGCCGGGTAGGGGCCCTACGTGGGTCCCCTACACTAACACACCCCCTCGTAGGGCTATAAAATGCATGCCGTACTGATATCGTTAGATCGCCCGAGCCCTCATAGTAAATTAGGTAGCGAGTGGCGAACATGGGAGGCCTGGGAACGCATATACCTCGTTACACCCACACTGGGGCCTGCTGAAACGAGATGACTGTTTTGAGATTGGCTTCATCTTTGCCCAGGGCAGGGCGGAGAAAATAGTCAGACAGACATGCGGCTGTGGCGCTCTGGTCTGCCACAACTGGTGGCTGGAGGAATATGTGGCTTACTTCGTATACGAGTAAGCTTCTTAAGAAGCTTCATCTACGGAGGATGTGCTCCGTAGGCAGTGCTCGCCCGATCGATGCACCAGCTTCCGCTCAGCCGCCAGCTCAGCACGAGGTCTTACTCCAGGATTTAAATCCGAATCTATGCAGAGCCACAATGCTTGCTTCTCCCCGAGTATGCCGTCTCTACTCTCTAGTGCGTTTACGGCGCCAAGGGAGAGACGGTGATCAAATCGACATGGCTCCTTTCCTGACAAGTCATATTGACCTGGACCAAGGCTGAGGCTGGTGCCTTGCGTTGCCGCCAGATATGAATTGGTTTCAGGCGCGCAGCCCTGCACCATGAGTATGTTGACTGGAGTGATTGGCCTGCTGTCGGCGTCGACAGCTTCGAAGTGGAGGGCACAAGTCTTGGCATGCCGTCAGCAACGGGATCCTTTGGAGGCTAGTCGCTGACGAGTTTCGAGCTCGCGGGCTGTTCTTCGCACGAGGATAGGGGGCGCTCTGTATCCTTCTTGGAGCTCGCCCTCTTCAACTCCACCTCTGCTGTCGATGGGCCCGTCACACAGCAATGGCGTCACGCTGCCTCGGCAGCTCCGTCCGCACAGCCCGTGACCTGTCCCGAAAGTCGCGCGTTTGGCCGCCTGGAAATAGTCGCGCCGATCTGATGCCCCCGTTGAGACATGTCACATGCAACAAGTATGCCCGCACTCGGGTCTCGTCCGCCACAGTCCGAGCCAATCTGTTCATAGGCAGGATGGTGCCCGGCCGGCCATTCTGAGTGGTTGGGGAACGGCTGGACCGAGCTTGGGGCCCTCGGGTTGGCGATCAGGCTTGTCTCGAGTCTTGGCCCTGACTGACAGCGGGATCCAGGGCCGTAGGGGCGTCATCCGGGCTGCAGGACTTTCTCGCGAAGTTCATGCCTACCCCCAACTCCTCGCTTTGTCCAAGGTATCCTGAACTACCTAACCGACTACTTGCCTTGGCTATGCCCCGACGCGCCTCGGCACCGCGCCTCGCCTCAATACGCACAGGGACCTCTGCTGCCGCTTAAAGAGCAACCGCTGCCCTCGACGGCGGTTGCAGAACGATCATGCGCTGCTGCGCCGTTCTCGTCGTCGTGGTCCTCGCGGGTCCTGCGGTGGCTGAGCAGGCCTCCTCGGCCTCGTCCCCCAACAGCAACGGGAACAGCACCAACACGCTGTGGTGCTTTTCCGGCAGCGACGCGTCACAGAACACGTGCGACCAGACGACGTGGGCCTTCGCGGCGAGCAAAAAGGCCCGGGTGCGCGACTGCGTCGACCTCGCCGTCGACCTGACGCGGCAGACGGGCTCGTACCTGGTCGGCAACTTCAGCGGCGCGCACAACAGCTACGCGCCCGTGGCCACGCGCGGAACCTGCACGTTGGGCCTCAAGAGGCTCGAGAACGACGTCCGGGCGACGGGCGTCTGGACCGTGGGCGACTCGGACGTCGTCGAGATTGTCAAGGAAGCCGTCTCCAGGCTGGCTAAAGCCCAGATGGTGGCCGGGGTTGGAACGATGAGGTGCGCGTACGGGGACGACGGCGCCAAGACTGCGAGGTTTATGATGTGGCGGCTCTGGGACACGGCCAATGATTGAGAGTTGAGAGTGTCCAAGGGGCGCCTTCAAGGCTGGAGCATGAACAGAGGTGGAGGCCGCCAGAGGTGGTCACCGGGTGGAACGGCAGGCAATATATCGGCGTCTTGGACAGTCAGGAGAATGAGAAATGACAAGCCAGCTCTCGGCAACTAGTAGCCGTCGGCTCGTTCCTCAGGTGGCTGTTCGAGTGCCGGGCAACTGCCGATGATGCGTCGTGGGGCGATGATACCATAAACTCGTCGACCTCCCGAATACAGAAGAGCCCCCGCGACTTGCATGTTGACTTCTACGTTGCACCGACAGTGCGATTGAGCATCGACACCCGTTTAAGCGATGATGTGGTCAGAGGCCAGCGCCAACTCCTCTCCAGCTCCGAGCTCCTGGCCTGACATCCCCATGAGCAGACATAGGCAGTGAAGTGAAGCCATGAGACTGCTCGCCGTGACTGCGGGCCTCCTGTGCGGCTTCGGTGCCGCGCAGCAGACGGGCAACCACCCCGAGTGGGAGCGGTGGTGCGGCAAGGCGTACCAGCCAAAGTGAGTGACGCGGACGGCGATTGATGTTGGGCCCCCTGTCTAACAGCAACGCGTCAGATACCCCAGCTTCGATCCTGGCGGCCAGACCGTCGAGCCGCCTGCGCTCCCCAATGGACCGGCCCTGGACGTCCAGTTCAAGCCGCGCTACAGCATCTACCTCGAGAGCGACAAGGAGGCCGAGTTCGTCGTCGACGCGGCTGTATCAAAGTGGCGCGGCCAGCCATGGCCCGGCCTGGGCACGCCCGACAAGGCGCCGCCCGTCCACTTCACCATCAACCTCGTCTCCAACGACGATGTGCTCGTCTCCAACAAGGTGGCCGTCGGCTCGGCCGCCAACGTCTTCGCCTTCAACCTCACAGGGCTCACGCCCCGCCTCGAGCCCTATGCCGTGGTCCTCTTCGGCGCGACCGAGAGCGGCGCGCCCAACATCACCGCCTCCAGCGAGCTCTTCGTCCTGCCGGAGAAGACGACGGGCAGCGTCACCAGGCTGGACAACCTGCGCGGCGGCGTGCTCTTCCGCAGCGCCGCGACGGGGGGCCGCTTCGAGCCGTTTCTGCCGTACGGCTTCTACGCGTCGTGCGACAACTTCCTCTGCGACAAGGACAGCGTCCGCAAGATCAGGGCGTACCGCGACCTGGGGCTCAACAGCATGGTGTCGCTGACGACCATCTTCAACTCGCGCGCCACGTACGAGTACCTGGACTCGCTGGACCTGCGGTTCATGTACGACCTGCGCGGGTATTACAAGAACCTGACGGCCGTGCGCGAACAGGTGTCGGCCATCAAGGACTTTGACGCCATATACTCTTACTGGGGCTCAGACGAGTGAGTCCACATGTCCTCGACGATGGAGCGCAAGCTGACAAGAGGCAAACTCAGACCCGACGGGCACCAGGACCCCTTCAACCTCGTCGTCGAAGCCCGCGACGCCATCCGCAAAATCGACCCCTACCACCCCGTCTCCGTGACGCTCAACTGCCAAAACTACTACTTCAGAGAGTACACATCCGGCGCCGACCTCGTCATGGAGGACGCGTACCCCATCGCCATCAACAGCACCTTTTCGAAATGGGGCACGCCGTGCAACGCCACCTACGGCGACTGCGGGTGCGACAACTGCCAGGGCAACGTGCAGGACGTGGCGCGGCGGCTCGACGACCTGGCGCGGTACGAGCGCTGGCTGGGGCTGTGGCCCAAGACCAAGGCGCACAACCCGCAGAGCTTCCACGGCGAGGACTACTGGTTCCGCGACCCGACGCCCGCCGAGGAGGTGGCGATGAATGCGCTGGCGTTGAACCACGGGGCCAAGGCGATTGCGTCGTGGGTGTGGCCGACAAGCGATGCCCTGGCACGGGTTCACGGCGAGTTTGCCAGGGTGGTGGCCAGGGCGCCGGTGAGGGATTTCGTCGTCGGCGGCCGGGCGCAGAGGGTTGAGGTCGGGGGCCTGGAGGTGGTTGACGCGGCGTACTGGACGAGCGGCAAGCAGGTGCTCTTGTCCGTCGTCAACGGGGGCTACGAGCCCATCGGCGGCGAGGTCAAGATTCCGCTGCCCGAGTCGATTGCCCTCATGGCCAAGGATGCCGTCGTCTGGGGGAATGGGACTTGGACCATTGGGAACCACGAGATTCGGCTGGGACGAGTTGCCGCCATGTCGACCAACATGATAATCCTCGGCGTCGGCAAGGGCAGCTTCAAGACATGATTCTTGCTACTGATTGCGAGGAATAGAGAATATCTGTTTGATCCTGACAGCTCAATGACATGGTCTACGCAGTAACTCCTCAACTCGCGCTGCAAATGCTATTCGCACACGAGGGACGGTGCGCGGCCTCGTTTATTCTCGCCGTTTCTCCACATCCCACGTCGTAGCCCCGTTTTCGCCGTAGAAATCGCCTTGTACATGGGCAAGACCAGCAAGACCAGCACAACTAGGAAGACAACGAGGAGATATTCGATGCGTTTTTAAGCGAATTGAGCCCTCGTTACGTCCGTACTGTTGAAAGGAAGGTTGATGCGACTTGCGCATTGTAGCGGCGCTGCTGCCTGATTGCTCCGTGCCATGCCGCACTAAAATAGTGGCGCGGCGTGGCGGCGGGGAGGGTGGGGTGAAAAAAATCGGGGTCGTGTGCGAATAGCAAAACAGCCGTGTGAAGTTATGGCTTCTCACAAACAACAGCACTCACTCCTTTGGATTCCCCTGCGCATCCCGCCCCAGCCGAAACATCTGCGTCTTCAGCGCCGGCGTGTCCGCGCCCACGAGCGTATTCAGCCACTGCTCGTCGCCCTCGACGCCGTCGCACCGTACCGCGCCGCGGCCCAGGCCGACGGGGATGCAGTTGGCGTAGATGCTCTCGTAGGAGCGCGCGGGCACGATGAAGGTCTCGTGGAAGATGCCAATGTGCGGGAAGCGGTGGCCGTTGTACCAGTCCCAGGCGGCGCGGTGCAGCTCCTCGTGGGCGAAGCGGTGGATGCTCTCGACGTCGCGGAAGTAGTAGGTGATGACGAGGGAGCTGGCGGTGTCGAGGCTCGCGCCCTTCCAGTCGTTGATGCTGACGAGGCCGAGCTCCTCGCGGCGGCGCATGAGGTCCGCGTTCATGGCCAGGAAGCGGCGGGCCGTGTCTATGCCGCCGGGGCAGAGGATGCCGAGCGGATGGTTCCACTGAACGCCGAGGTTGAAGACGACGAGGCCCTGGGCGCCCGGGTCGGCGCCGAAGGAGCCCGAGGGGCCGGGCAGCTGGGCGGTGGCGCGGCCGGGGACGACGTGCTGCGTGTAGGGGTTCGCGGGCGACGAGGGCGTGAGGTGGTGGATGAGGGTGGTGACGGCGTAGCCGAGGAGGAGCACGGCCGAAGGGACGATGGAGAAGGCGTCGGGGAGGAGCATGCAGACGAGGAACTGGAAGAAGGCGGCGGCGAGGACGACGGCGTGCTGGGTGAAGAGGGTCTTGACGATGGCCTGCAAGGGGTGTTGGTCGGATGATGAAGTCGTGGTTGTAAAGTACACGGGGAGGAACTGACCGCGTATGTGTTCTTGGGGTTGAACGTGAGAGGCGCACTCGCCGGCGCGAGCTTGGCTTTGAACTCGCGGCCCATGATGTAGTTGTGGTAGAGGGTGTAGTCAAGATGGTTGTTCTCGGTATGCAAATCCTCTGAGTGAGCATAGATCTGTGCCGCATAGGCTTTGTGTGTAAGACGATGGTCGGCGTCGTTTGGGTAGCTCGTGGAAGCCGAGCAGGTGACGGAGTAGCGTGATGGATGGCCAGAACTACTAGATGATTCAACGTTTGTGAGTTGAGACGGAGCAGTGTAGCTGTGATGAGTTGTTGAGGCAAGGCACCTTGACTGTGAACATCTCCAATCTTGCGCGGCGCCACCCAACCTATTTATCTCAGCCGTTCCTCGCCATCCCGGCACCGGCATGTTCGAGTCGAGACGTCATAAGCCACCAACGGACACCATGTGTCAGATAAAGGCCACCAAACTGGTAGCTAGTCACGTAATATCGTGAAAAGGGGCGTGTGAGGCATTTCCTGCCAAGTACAATAGTTCATTCAAGTACTGTAAATACCCTTAATTCTTTGCTCCTACGCCCCATGGGTACGGTAACCATCCGTTCGACGGCCACAGGCGATACATTGCCCCACCGGACCTTCTGACACCATGCAAGACGCCATTCGCTCCAGCGCCCAATCCCACGGGTGGTCTTGACAAGCCCAGCCCGGAGACCGACGAATCCGACGCAGCAAATACGACCCGGCGACTCGTCAGCAACCCGGCCCCGCCCCCCAAACGCGGACGCTCCGTATTGCAGAACCCGGAACCGAGAGCGAGATGGTGGGGGGCTTGCGGCTTGCGGCTTGCGGCAGCCTCGCATTCGCTCCTCGCATTTGCTTCGCGGGGCGACTGATCTGATGCGGCCGCGCGGCCGAGGCTACCTTGCCTTTGGCGCAGCGCCCACGGAATCTCGGTAGGGGTTTCACAGGGAAGAGTGAACATCGAAGGGTCGGCGAGTCCAATGCCTTGTTCCGGCGTGATGCGTGCCCTCGCACTCGGTTTCATGCAGGGACGTCGTAACGCGTCGACAATGGAAATGACTTGCATCTAGACGCGCACCCCGGCTGATGGCCCGGGAGATCGTCCAGGAGACGGTGCGCAGTGTCCGAGAAGCATCAGTGGCCATTTCGAGTCAACGGCATGTGCCAGCCCAGCCCAGCCAGACTCCCATGCATTCACCATCGTCGGGATAAAGCAAGAGAGAAGAGGAGTCTACAGGTGCAGTCGTGCCACGTGTATTCATCATCATTCGTATCTGTACATTTCAGATCCAACAGACGCAGTCGGCTCATCGCATGGGCTCCACAGCCAAGCCGACTCCAAGATGGCATCCATCCCACCTGGGCCCGTAGCTTCGACGGGCTCGTTGGCTGATATCCGATCATACAAGTCGTGCCAAGTCCTCGTTTGTGTCTTGGTGCTGCCGAATGCTCGAGCTCTCATTCACATCGCACAAATACTCACTGTGTCTATGCTTTACTTTCTTTATCGGTAGCCTCTGGCGCCACCAGCGACCTCTCCCACTCGTCCATCAGGCTGTTGGCTGTCCGCTTGAGGTTGCTCGGCGACAGGCGGTTGACAACGCTGGGCAGAATCTCCTCGAGTTTGGGAGATAGAATCGGCGTCTCGACTGTCGACTTCGTCTTGCTGTACACGGTGCATTAGCCAAGGAACCTCCTTATCCCATTCACGCCACAACACGTACGCAGGCGTATTGTTCTCCTCCCCGGCTTCCGGGATCGACCCGATATCCTCCAATCCCGCACTGTTGACGGTCGAGCCGCTCCACCTGGGCGACTTTGAAGGTCCCGGTGACTCCCAGTTCGACCAGTCGTTGTCGTCCAGAGAGTCGAATCCGAGCGGTGTCCAGGAAAAGTGTTTACTCTTCGTGGGCTTGTGCTTTTCCAGCGAAGGGGCGAGGCTCTTGCTGGCTGGTGTCGGAGCTGATGTGCCCGAGTTTGGAGAGTCCAATGCGGTGCTCCCCTTCAATCGCGCCGCATGACCGCTCCTGGGCTTTTCCGGATCCCCGGGCGTCCCTCTGTTCATCGCGCCACCAGGCTGCTGCGCCGGTGTTCCTCGGCCCGTGACCGGTTCATCCCCGACTGTTATCTGACGGATGTCCTCCACGAATGCCCTGAGTCCTAGCTTAAAGTCCTCGACGAGCTGCGGCACGACGGGCGAGTTTTGCGCGGATCGCGGTTGCCACGATGCCCGTTTCGACAGCGCAGGGTTGGTGAGCTGGGCCGTCCTACGATCCAGCGGCGGGAGCTTCATCTCCTCCTGGCTGGAGTCCTCGCGAACGGAAAACTCTGAATTCGTCCTCGCCGGCGAGAGAAGAGACAGAGTACGCGTGTGGCCGCCGCGCAAAACCCTCCGGCGATTTTGCGTGGGCGTCCCTTGGTTTTGATTCTGCAGCAGAAGCTTTCTGCGATCCAATTCAACGCTGCGACGTGATGCGGCGGTATCGTCATTCGTGGGGCCAGGGGCAACGTTTCTTTGTAAATCGACGTGGCTGCTGGCACCTCTCTTGTGATACGGCTCCTTGGAGGTCCACTCCTTCTTGAGTGCGACCAGATCTGCCTCCGCTCGAGCCAATTCCTCCCGTAGCTCCAACACCCGGCGCTCCTGTGCAGCGATTGCTATTATGAACTCGTTGGCGTCAGAAGGCGAGGTGACGGTCGATGTCTCGACGGGCGTTGGGGGAATGGACGGCGTGGCTGCCGATATGAGGGCCGGCCGCGATGGATCGCTCGTGGGCGGCGCAATTGGGAGCGTAAGAGAGAGGCGGTTGGTGATTCGAGAAGCAGCAGAGTCGGAGCGCGACTGGCGCGCACTGGGGCCGCCTTGCGATGGCAGAGGCGGCGGCGGCATAATCTCTGCGTCATTGCCGTTGTTCTTGTGCATCCTGCTGGCCTCGGGCTTCCTCTCGCGGTGAGCCCGGGCCACGTCAGGGGGTAGAGCGCACGTGTTGGCCATGGCCATGACGGTGAGGGTCGACTCGAAGGGAGTCCTCTCAGTGGCCGAGGACCGACGACGAATCTCCTGGCGCGAGGCCATGATATCCAGATGTCTGTGCAGGAGCTTGCGAAACGAGTGACTGCCGTGAAGTCGACGGCGCTTCTGGGAATGAGCGGATGGAGTCCCGTTGGCTTTGCGGCGCCGTAGACGGGCAGCGGAGGCGGCTCTGGCGGCGAGCGCTTTGTGGTGGGCCTGGGTCAGATGGCGATAGCCATGGGAGACAAGGAGGGAACAACGATCGGCGGCGCAGAGTTGCAGAAGGAAACCCGTCATGAGGGAGTGAGTAAAGAGGAGCAGCAGCTGCTGTTGCTCATCATCGGCCAGCCAGGCACAGGCTGCGATATTAGCGGTCCGTACTCGCAGTAGACGGTGGGACGGTGCGCGGGAGTGCAACCGAGGACCATTGGACGCCAGCAGGACATCGGGCTGCTGGGGACCGGTGAGATGACCAGGGATGGTGGTGAAGCGCTGCGCCAATGATTGCGGTGGAGGGCGAGCAGGGCAACGGCAGCGACAGCAGAAGCATCCCAGCCAAGGACGGTGAGGCGGATGGATGGCTGGCTGAAAGCAATCTTATTGATGACGTGACGAGCTCTGACTGCCTCGACGTAAGCCGCGATTGTGCCTCGCCTAGCTGTGGTTTTGGATTGTCTCAGAGGGCGAGCCACAAGATGCGGTTTGTTTATATTCCAGCTCACCACGTCCCGAGTGCAGCCAATGCTTACCAGTGCCACTGCGGCGTTGAAACCCGCGTCTGCACGGTCTCAGGGGTCCGGGGGCGGAGTTCTCGATGGCTGTCGACTCGTTGTCGACTCCTGCAGGCTGCAGCTTGCAACTCCAGCAACCAGCTGCCAACTGCCAGCTCTGTCCTTGCTGATCGCGCTCCACTCTCCTCTTGTGTTCCTTGTCGTCTTGTCGTGAGCTGTGGAGCTGGGCTGGGAGCTTGCTTCAAGTTGCTTGGCCCCTATTTCCACTGAAATTAGCAGCCAATCACGGCCACGCGGCGTTTCGAGGTGCTATTTTCGCATCGTGGCGCGTCGCTCGTCACGTGCCAGCTCCCGCCTGCCAGCTCATGTGACTTCCCGTCGAGGTCGCGTGTGCCCTACTGGGGATCCGCTTGACACGCTGTCCACCTTACAGATGGTAGCGACTGACAAGCTTTGGCCTCTCGACGCCATGATCGTCAGGCACGATTGCATGACTCTGCCTGGTCCACGGTCGCCTGAATCGCCTCGCGACTTCCCGTCGTACAGGTGTGACGCCGTCTTATTAAAGCCTGCGTCTCCCGTGCGGACGTCTTGTAACCTTCCTGGCCTTTACTTGCTCGACCTCCCCAGTGACATGGCTTGGCTTGTTCCGCAGCGCAATGCCTCTTCCGTTCGCCCTCGTCTGCGATCTGCTGGACGAGTGCCACCGGCTCTGCCTCGTCCGCCGGCCGAATCAGCAGGCCGTCGTCGATTGGTTTGCGAGACATCGCGGCCGGATCGATGCGCACGACACCAACCTGTCTGCTTTGCTGTCGACCTTGCTGCCGGAGAAGCGGACGGATCGGGTCTATTGTGTACAGGCGGCCAGCCTGGAGAAGATTGTCGGCCGAGCCCTGATTCTCGGATCGTCTCGCATCGCCGAACTCGCGAGATACAAGCAGCCCGGTCTAGGACTGGACTTGGCCGACTGCGTCGAGCGCATTCTAACCGTCACTGTTAGTCGCACACGCCCGACTCGTAAACGCTGCGCTGATGCCTTGGCAGCCGAATCCCTCGTACAGCGACAAGCACCGAGTCACCGTTGAAGAGATTGACAGAATCTTACATGGCCTGGCGTCCAAGATTAAATGGAGCTCGCCCGCTATTCGCACCTCACAGGCGACTTTAACCCAGCGTAATAGGGGCGACTTGGAAGGAGTGTACCGGCGACTGAGCGCGAGAGAGGCCAAGTGGTTCACCCGGCTGGTCCTCAAAGATTATCAACCCCTCATTTTTGACTCGAATCTCGTCTACCGTTGTTGCAACCCCATGCTGCCATCAATAATGAAGATCCAGGATGACTTTGCGGCGGCCATCAAGATCGTGCAGGACGCCAAGGGGAAGTTGCTCCCCAATTCTACACGCGCAGCTCCGATAAGTGGCAGGGCACTTGCGTCCGTCAAGCCGCAACTTGGAATCAAAGTGGGGAGGCAAAACTGGTTCAAAGCTCGAAGCATGAAGCACTGTGTCGACATGGGCCATGGTCGTATGAGCGTGGAGAACAAGATTGACGGCGAATATTGCCAGATTCACGTGGACGCTGCCAACGACCCTCCCCGGATCCAGATCTTTTCAAAGAGCGGCAAGGACAGCACGGAAGACAGGCAGGGCCTGCGAGGGTACGGTATCCCCATCAGGAGTGTCGGTATCGTGCTGACTCTGCGTCCAGGGCGATACTGAAATCGCTAAGACTGGGCTTACCCGGTTCAAACATTCGTAAGCAATGCATTTTGGAAGGTGAACTGGTTGTCTACAGTGACTTGGTAAGTTGCCATCTTCAGGGCGGAAGCACCTGGATATTGACCGGTGCAGGAAAACAAGATTCTCCCATTCCATAGGATCAGGAACCATGTGGCACGTAGAGGCCGCTTTATGAACACAGAGGACGATACCCCGTAGGTGGCTCACGATGTCATTTCACCATTGCAGCAGCTGACTGAACAAGACCGAAACCGTACGAGGACTTGATGATAGTGTATTATGACATTTTGCTACTCGACGACCAATCGCTCTTGGACGTCCGCCATTCCGAGAGGTTCAAGATGCTTGAACAGACCGTCCACTGCGACAAAGGGCGAGCCGAGTTGGTTCCAAGGCAAACCATTGACTTTGGACACGGCTACGCAGTCTCGGACTTGCGAAACGCTTTCGCCAGAGTGATCAAGGAAAAGGGCGAGGGGCTAGTGCTGAAGCCAGATGACCCCTATTTTAATTTCCACAACAGCGACCGACCGTTTTCGGGACGCTGCATCAAGCTCAAAAAGGAGTACATCGGCAATTTTGGCGACGTGGGAGACTTTGCCGTCGTCGGGGCTGGGTTCAACGCCGCGAAAGCAAGGTCCTACAGGGTTCCAAATTTGAAGTGGACGCACTTCTACCTTGGCTGTCTTGACAACAGGGAACAAGTCAAGCGGTGGAATGCAACACCAGAGTTCACTATCATCAGCGTCGTGGAGCTCAACGAGACGCAGCTCAAGACCTTGATGTCGTTTGGCAACCCAACGCCTGTTCCGCTACCTGAGAACAACGCGACCACGCTGAAGCTTCCAAGAGGGATTGAGACAACCACGCCATTGTCCGTTGCCTTTGAGAACCCGCTCGTCTTCGATCTGAGATGCTTTAGCTTCGATAAACCTGGCAACACTGGTTTCTGGACGCTGAGGTTTCCCATGGTGTCGAAGATACATTTCGATCGCGACTTTTCTGACACAGTTTCGTTTGAAGAGCTTCAGCAGATGGCAAAGGACTCGACGACGACTCCGGAATTGGAAGACAGCCAAGAGAACCTCGTCTGGATTGCCAAGCTGGAAGGCGCAGATCCTAGAGGGCGGGCCGTTGATGCAGTCAGTCAACTAACGGCGACGACGATGCCCACGCCTTCCCCAATGAGGTCCACTCAGAATACATCTTGCTCCGACTTGCGCATGTCGCCTGTTGCCGTCAGGTCAGTTGGACAAGTTTGCGAGAGCCCTGAGAGGCCCAGAGCCCCAGATCAAGGGACAGCGCAGTTTGCCATTCCACCAGTCCCGCTGATTACGCCTCCCACGTCTTCGATACCACAGGAAACAACACCACACAGGAGCGCGAGCGGCGGCCACCAGAAGCGATCATCGCTACCTTCTGTCACTTCGCCACCAGCTCGCAAACGGCAAAGGTCTTTGGATCCTGATCCTCTCTCGTCTTCACCGACTCAAAGTAGAGCTCGCAGACCCCTGAGAGACATTGATGCCAACGCGTCACAACACTCAGCCACACCATGCGTTGAGTCTCAGAAATTGGAGCACCAACCGAGAAATAACCAACCGCCAGCGGAATCGGAGCCAAATGAGGACATTAATGCTCCTTGTCCACAGAATGACGCCCTTGCCCGACAGCCGGCTGATGCCGCCAATGGCACGACAGGACCATTTTCTGGCGAAGACGGGGTGGGTTCCCCGGAGAATGTACCATCCTCTCCGCCCGGATATTCGGGAAAGGTATTGGGATCGACGGCGATACCAACAAATATACAGAGGTGCTGCTCGTATGTCGGCGGAAAATGCTACCTAGCTGGCTCTGCTATACTTTTGTCGGCATCGCTCACCAAGGCAACAGAGCCAAACGCCCTCTTCAAGGCCCATGGCATATATGAGACTGCCATCGTGGACGAGTGGTTAGAATCGGCAAAGGACGGAGAGGCATCTCTCTCAGCCTCGAAATCTGGCCAGAACAGGATTCTGCTCGTCGACAGCGTGGAGTCATCCGAGACGAAAGCGCTTCTTGCTCGCATCGAGCAGGCTCGGAGAGACCTCCCACGACCCAGGCGAGACTGGATAACGGTGTATGACTGGCGGGTATTGAGGTATCTGTCTGTTTTGGAGGACGAAAGCATTACGACAAAGTACTATGATGGGTTTCATGACCCTTGGAGGCGGTGGTACTGTGGGATGGTGTGACAGCCACAGGGCTGGAAGATGCCCGTGTATTAGATCAGAAAGCATGAGGCCGTTTATCGAACAACTATCCAAGTCTTGAGTAAATAAAGAGGCATCATGCATTAGGGGTTTCAGCCTTGTCATCGTATAAAGTTCCATAACTGGCCTTCAGCCTCATGAACAAGTGCTCATCTGCCGTCATGACCTGTCTCTCCGCATACGGATTCGCATCCGGCGTCCCGCTTACAGACACATAGTTCTTGACCCGCTCGCTGGGCACCGCCTCCAACCGGGTGTCGCCCACGGGGTGGCAGAAGTAGGCAATCGAGTACCTCGGCCCAGCGCTCGACTCGCCAGTGACGCCGCCACCACCCGTCCCGTCAGTCGGAAAGACAACTCTGTGCACGGTGCTGCGGAACAGGCCCTTTGTCCAGTAGGAGAGCAGGTCGCCGATGTTGACGAGGATGGGCGGGCTGGGGTCGGTCTCCGTGCCGGGCGGGCATACGGGGACGGGGGCCCACGTGGCGCCGTCCTTGTTCAGGATCTCGAGGCCGGCCTGGCCGCGGAGACGGAAGAGCAGCGTGATGGAGCCGTAGTCGGAGTGGGCGCCGGCACGGACGTCGTCGCCGGCGTGGGCGGTCGAGTCGGCGGGTGGGTAGTGGAGGAAGCGGAGGATGGTGCCGGAGGCGCCTGGGCTGGTGAAGTGTGCGGAGGAGAAGAACTCGCCCACCTGGACGACAGGGATGAGATAGCGCCCGGTGTGTTGGAGGGTGGCAACTCACGTCTAGGCCTAGGCCGAGCAGGTAGAGGATCTTGTGGCAGAGCTTGCGACATAAGTCTGCAAAGGCGCTGAAGAGCGGCTCGTCGGCGGTGACGGTGGAGGGCACGAGCTGCTGTGCCTTGCCGTCGATGAACTCGCCAAAGTTGAAGGCCCTGACACATTAGTTGGACGGATCTTTGTGCCAGAGCATTGAGATTACCGCTCACTCTTTAAAGTCGCCAACCTATAAAGTCATGTCAGTAACAATTCATAAACTGAGGGGACTGTTGACGGAAGAGCTCACCCTTTGGTGCTTGGGGTCCAGCGTCTCGGTGTGCATGCCCGACCACCCGCGGTTATTCGTCTGGATGGAGCACTTCTGCTTCTCCGCGAGCGGCGTGTCAAATAGTTTTCTGGACTACGAATATAGAAGCATCAGTATATAGGACCGCACATATCCCAATCGGGCACTGACAAGTGTGAATGCCTCGTCGACGGCGTGGGCGGGGATGTCGTTGCCGAGGTTCTTGATGTAGATGAAGCCGTGGTCCTCGGCGGCGGCGACGAGCTGGCGGGCAACGGCTTTCTCGTCGCCCGCGAGGTCGATGACGGGGATGTCTGCGGCTGCCATGTTGAAGTATGGGAGTGGGATTGCGAAAGATGTTGTTGGAGTTGAGTTGAGAACTTGAGGGTGGGGGTGGGGGCTATGGGTCGATCTGGGAGGATGAGATATGATATGGGACATTTCATGAGCTTAAATGGCTGATCTTGGTGCTATTTTTGCGTCCATACCATGCCGTCAATGTGTCCTACTGCTGTAGAGGCATGACACCAGATCAGCCCGTAACTAAGTACTACATCCGAGAAAACAAACCGTCGCTTTATTCGATGACATCAATCTGAAGTAGACACTCTGGAGTCCGTGCAAGCCCTAGCTAGGGTCGGAGCAGCCGGCAAAGCCTCACGTCCTCTTCTCAACTAGAATTTCAAGGAGCCATATAGCAGTGATGATACGAGTGGCATTATGGATCGTCGACTGATTCCTTGAGCCCTCATCGGTCCACGCCAAGACGGCGGTGGATCACCGACGAGCCGTGCACCGCCACAGGATTCACAAGCCACAGCGGGCTGGAGGTACGTACCTTGCATTGGCGGCAGGCGGTCCAGGCTCCTGCCGCCTGCTCTTTGTGTGTGTACCTCTGGTGCCTGCAGCTGCGCAAGGAGCAACCTCGCCAACAAACACCTGCCGCTTCTTGTGGCCCGACAACAACTTCACCCACGCCTCCCCTCGACCTCGCGGACAGCGACCTCGTCCAGGCCTCCAAAGCAGCCTCTCCGTGGGCTTTCCCTGCCTCTTGTTTTTCGACCCCGAGCCGTCCTCAGTCTCCCATGCCCGTCTCTGCGACGCCTCGTTGAACCCTGAAGCAAGCGCAGCAGCGAAGCCACACGCGATTTCCTTGGCCGCCTTTTTTCCCTCTGGGGGAGGTGGGAGACGCGGCTCGTCTGCTGAACACACGACTCCTCCGAGCCGCCATCACGCGACCGAAAACGAAGAACTAGGGCGCCCGAGTCGCCGACAGGTTGGTCGAGATGCCTTGTGAGTGCCTCTCTCTTTTTTCTTGGGCTCCACGGTGTCGCTGGCGGGGGCAAACATGAGCTGGCCGTTCGACTCTTCACCGCACCCCGCGAGAGCCGCTGCACAGTCGCGTGAGCTTCGGTCTCGGCGTCGGCAGCTCAGGGTCGGCTCCGCTAGTAGCTGGGGACCTCTGGGTGCGTCGTCGGCGCTGGGCAGCAAGCTCAATGGCACCGCGTCGACCACGCCAGCCGTCTGTGCCGAGCGTTTGCTCCCAGTTGCCAGGCGCCGCACGCGACAGCTTCCCCAGCCTGCCAACCGCCTCCGTTTGTCTGCAAGACGGGCCAGATGCTAACCTTTTTTCGCAACAGTCCTTATCGAGGATTCCTGGGTCAACGGCCAGGCGACGTATGCTTGTCCCCCCAACCCCGTGCCCTCGTGTTCCTCGACTCTCCGTCTCTGGCGAGAAACCCCCGCTGACATCGACCGTTGCTGCAGGACACACGACATCGCTGAGTTGGAAGATTGCGCCATCGCCGTGGATGCGACGTACTACCTGAACCACCTGCTCGACACCCCTCCAGCCCATGAGCCCCTGCTCTCCGCCCTCGGTGGCCTTACCGGCATTCAATCCCACATCAACGAGAACCTGGATTTGTGGGACAAGAACCGTATTGTGCCACTCTTCGTCTTTGACGGGCAGTCCATCACGGGACAAGACGATGTGTCTCTCAACCGCCGACGCGCAGCGACCCAGAAGACGGACGATGCCTGGAGCCTCTACTCACAATCGCAGGCCGAGCAAGCGGTGGCTACCTTTGGAGCCAATCCGGGTACGGCTCGCAGTGCTTTCTATGCAGTCCCATCTTGCTAACCCGTCTGCACACTACAGGCGCTTTCTGCGTGCGAAACCTCTATCCCCTTCTCCAGGGCATCCTCAAGCAGCGCGGCCTGCACTTTCTAGTCCCTCCATACAATGCGTGCGCTCAGGTTCGCGTCCCTTGACCCGGACTGCGACAGCAGAATATGGACACTAACTCGTAATCAGCTCGCGTACTTTGAGTTGGTCGACTCGGACCAATGTGCGGGTGTCATGGGCCCTCAGGAGCTTCTCCTCTATCCCGTCAAGGACTCGGTTATCCGGAGCTTTGACTGGGATGCAAAGACGGTGACGGCTGTCTCCAAGAAGAAGGCGATGCGTGCTCTCGGGGTCAGTGAGCCCATGTTCATCGACGCCCTACTCATGACGGGCACATCGTTTCTGCCTCCCTTCCCTCCGCTGCTGGACACGTCCATGTATCAGAACTCATCCACCGTTATGGATGCCGTCAACATGCTGCGGACGTCTGACAAGTCCGTGGCCACCGCGTGCGCCTCGTTCAACGACATCCTTCAGGCTCAGAACCCGAACTGGCTGGACAAGTATCGCAAGGCGCGGATGGCGGTGCACCACTTCATCTTCATTTCGGAAAACGGCGAAGTTCGCGTCAACGACTTTGACCGGCTCACCAAGGACAACCACGAGTACCTCGGCCTCCAGCTGCCCGCAGAGCTGTTCCACTACCTCAACACGGGTCTTATTGGCGCCCGAAATCTGAACTGTATAACGCACGGTCAGATCGTGGTGCAGCCGACCCTGGACGGCGGCCTCTCCGACGAGTACAAGAGACTCGTCACCGACAAGATCCTGCCCCTCAAGGAGCAGGCTCTGGGACTCATCATTCCTCGAGTCCACCGCGGCATAGGGCACAAGGACATCACGATGCGTGTCTGGTTCGACCCCAAGTTTGCCTACACGATTAACCATCGTTCCCTACAGCCGCCTCCCTCGCAGCGAGTGGGCACCTGGGACGTCAAGGAGACCGACCTACGCAAGTTCTTCCCTGCCGACTTTGCCGGTCCCATTTATTTGGAAGTGCTGGCCCTGGCCAACTCCGACTTTGTGGAAATGACGATAGCCAAAGAGAAGCTGATCAGAGGCATTGATTCCATGGAGATGGTGACTTCTGTAGCCATCTGGCGATTCCTCCACCTCAGGGGATATGTCAACGACGAGCACAAGTTGACAAAGTGGGGCAACGCCCTGGCCACCACTTTGCTTGCGCTCAAGGACGCAGGCGAGAACCGCCCCGAGACGCCTGGCCTCGACGAGGCAGCTCTGCTCGCCTTTGAGCTGATCAGATTCGGCGTGCTCAACGGCCAACACCGCGATGATGTAGCCGGCATGCCCCGGAAGGGCACCGACGAGGAAAAGTCGAGCTTGGTCCTGATCAGCCAATGCGCGACGCTGTTGAAGTTGAGACATCAGGTGTATGGGTACACTGGACCTCTTAACAAGAGTCTATTGGCGTTCCGCTCGTTGTCGTCTGCGGTGCGGGAAGCTGACCGAGATCTGATTGAGGCCATCGTCGCGTCGATGTTCATGTACGGGCAGTGCAAGCGGGAGAGGGACGACTATTTGGATATCAGCCAAAGGTGTGTACCGGCGACTTGTCTGTGCGGAATGAATCGAAGACTAACAAGGTGGCAGGCTTCCCTTCCTGCAAGAGCCCGACATTGGACTGGGCATTGCCATCCGGACCTTCTTTGACGAAGACGAAGCGAGCGACAGCAAGGAGGCGAGAGCAGCCAGACTGGCAGAGTTCCCCAAGACATTCGTGCCTTTTGCGGAAGCCCTAGTGGACGACTTCCGGCTCTGCACGGACTTTGTCGGTGCGCTCAACCAAGGCGTGCAGACGCTAGACAGCAAGGAGGTGCCCGCGTCAGACAAGGCCGCCTGGGCCAAAGCGCAGGGGTACCTAGACGCGAGACCCTTTTGAGACGGCAATGCCTGCAGGCGCCGACGATACCACGTGGCAGACAGGACGGAGGCGGCGAACCCAAAAGCTGAAGCATCCATGTTGGGAGCACCTGTTTTGAAGTACGTTGTTATATCTACATGGGAGACCACACCATTGACATATGGGTGTGGCTCGGTCGATGGCAGCGACGGCAGCAACGATTGGAGAGGTCGCGGGAGCAGTGGATAACATGAACAGGGGTTAAGCGTGGGGATGCGAGGAACGTGGAGCAAGGCGCTATTGGGGACGGGAGTGAGGGTGTCCGAGGAGGCCAGAAGTGGCCCATGTGTATGGGGTAGGTGGACAACAGATGTAGGCCGACATGGGGTTAGGTGGCACAAGCACGCAGCTGGGGAGAGGGTGTGGCTGCGAGGCTGTGTTGCATCTTCTACCATGTCATGTAAGGCAACAAAAACTTATAAAGCCCCACGCAGAACAGTCCGCTTGGCGAGGCCTAACGCCGAGCTTCCGACGAGGGCACCAGGTTGTTGATGCAAGCAGATGGTGGGGAGCGAGCGGGTGCTGTCAGATGCGGTCTGGAGTCCGGGCCCCCGGAGGCCGTGGGCCCACACGGGGCAGCGGCCACGCCTCGACTCCGATCCGAGCGTGCTTCACAGGCGTTTCACCTGAGCATATGGCGACCTGCCCTTGCAATTGCCTCGTGCTGGATTCATCGTGCTGGGGCCATGGGAGCCGAGGCTTGACTGGACAGCGACGACACTCACCGAGCCACGGCTGCCCCACGCAGCAGGAATGCAGCTGTCCAGTCACTCAATGTATGTACGTGTAGGGAGTATTCTCTGTTCCTTCTGTTCTACTCGGGCCTAAGTAAACTACTGAGATTGGGGAAACGAGGAAAAAGGCCTGGGCCTACAATATATGTAAACTACATGGTATCATCAGATGGGGGGAGTCCTCTGTCTGCGCCAGATGGGCACAGCAACTTGATGTTCTTTTTTTGTCGTCTTCCTTTTCGTCCAGCACGTGGGGGCCCCGGTTCCAGACTGACTTGGGAGGCGTAGATGAGCGTCGCTTGCGAATACGCAGCAGGGGCGCTCTCTCGGTGTTGTACAGGAGCAATGCAGGGTGTGGCGCACCCGTGTAAGTTGGGATGGAGGAACGGGTCCGATGGAGACGTGTTTTCTTGAGAGATAGCAGTAGCTAGTCTCCGAGTCTCTGCCCACGAGAAAGACGTGTTTGTTTCTTCCGAAGTGACAACCAGGCCCCTAGTCTACCTCATGAGACGGCCATGACCATGGGCCCCGCCAGCACCATCTCGTCCTTGAGCACCCCGTCCTGCGGCGCCATGGAGGTCAGCGACAGGTACGACACGCCGGCCACGCCCTGGGGCACCGCGCAGCCGTTGGCCTCGGAGAAGGGCGAGAAGGCGGAGCCGCCGGGGAAGACGCCGCCGGACGTGAAGGCGCAGAACTGGGCGCCGGAGGCGGCGGAGCCCTCGGCCGCGACCCTGACGACGGACCCGACGGCCATGGCGGCGGCGTCCTGGCCGGGCTGCATGGCCAGCGCGGGGAACGGCTGGAGGACGAGGTTGCTGCCCTGGGGGCACTCCTTGATGAAGGGCTTGGCGATGCTGAAGACGGCGCGCGGGCCCAGCGGCGCGTCGAAGGCCTGCGGGATGGCCGCCTGGCGCGCGAAGACGCGGATGGCGCTCTGGTGGCGCGACTCGATGGTGAGGATGCTGCCGGCCGTGCCGAGGATGCCCTTGTCGGCGAGCAGCGGCGCGGCGCCCAGGTACGCCGAGACGCCCACGTTCTCGAGCACCGCGGCCGTCTGCACCATGGCCGCCGCGTTGGTGAACTGGAAGTCGTACGTGCACGGCTGCACGGGCTGGACGCCGCCCTGCGCGAGCGAGCTCTGCAGCAGCCCGACGTGCGCCTGCTCCGTCCTGCCGATGTCCTTGAGGTCCTGCACCTGCCGCTCGCTGAGGCCGAGCGCGGCGAAGTCGGCGTCGGGGAAGCGCTGGAAGCCCTCCCTGTAGAACGTCTCCTCGAGGTTCTCGAGCGTCAGGGCGCTGCGGCGGCCGTGGGCGTCAGCGGCAACTCCGGCGTTCCGCGGCGGCGGCGCCATGCGGGAGGGCGTGTTTGCGACTTACAACTGCAGAATGTCAGAGTCGCCGAGGCCCTGCGCCAGCGCCGCGGCGTTTTGCCGCGCCGCGAGCTCGTGGTACCGCAGCTGCCGCGGGGACAGCCTGTGCGACGCGGGGAGCGCCGCGGCCGTTGCCGCGAGGGCCGCGAGGGCGAGCGTCTTGAGCGATGAGGCCATCATCGTGTGTGTTTGTGTGTGTGTCTCTGGTGCCAACTACAACGCTGTCTCGTCTGGGTATATCCTGGCGTTGCGGGCACGTCCCACGCACCGTCTTCTGTGTTTGGAAAGAAGTGAGAAATCGTCGAGGACCAGCCGCTCTGTAGTAAAAGACGGTATCGTATTAATAGGGCAAGGAGTGCGTGTGTGTAAGTCGGGAACGACGCCAAAGCACAGTGGTGGTGAGGGCAAAGCAGGCCAGCGTTGCGTGTGGGAACACCTCTCTAAAGTATAAACACAATAAAGACAGAGACAAGTCGAGCAGGTTATCCGAATCCAACAAACGAAAAAGCCTGGGGCGGCGGCGGTGCTTTTGACATGCCCGCGCCGCCCGCGATGAGTCCCGCCTCTCCATGCGGCTCGTCCAGCATCCGCTCCTTGGTGTTTGCACCAGACGGAATACCGGCTTCTCCCGGGCCCAGGACGGAGCGTAGTGCACCCGCGACTCTGCGTGGGCCCAAACGGGAACAAGACAACTCGGATGGCAGGCTGTCCGAAACGGCCCTGAGACGCGGGCGTGCCTCCTGGTTGGGCCCGTCGGACGGGCCGGCGGCGTCTGCTAGCCGTGCTCGGGCAGGAGGCGAAAACGGCAGAAAGCTGCTCATGCCGGAATTCCTCCCTCGTGGCGTCATTCAGGAGCGCGTTGATTATTGTCGTGGCTTTGGCCAGGCTTGGTTGCGTGGTGTTGAGGTCAAGGCGGAGGGAGGTTACAGACCCTGGACGACCGAGTACAATTGCCCCAAGAGAAGGAAACGTAACTCACACAGTTTGCAAGGCAACTTGCGTAGGCTGCAAGCCACTACGAGCAACCAGTCCGCTTGTCTTCGACTCCGAGATGCTTCACCTCCTCACGGCCTACACAATCTGTCCCTCGCCAGCCCGCATCGAGTCCGCCGATCAGACATCGTCTCAACTCCAGCGACCCTGGCACTGTCCCTTCCGTCAAGGTTGTGTGTGGGGTTTTGCTTCCTCAATTTTCGCTACTTCAGCTGTATCCCATGCTATTTTGCCCATTCCTCTGCGAGCCTCCCCTCCAGATGCCAACTGTCCGCTCCATGACGTGCATCTGTGTGCCATATGATGATTAAATATATACCACACATCCTCTGCAGCGACAGCCGTGTATGTTTCTCTCCCGCCGTGTGCTACTCCTCCCATGGTCCTCCTTTTCGTGCAGTCTGCCGCCTCCTCCAAACCCCCCCAGCCATCTCCACCGCACTGGCCCCTACCTCCCTTACTCTCGGCGTCTCCACCGTCACTACAACGCATACGGGTTCAGGGACCGAATGGTCAAGCAACTGTTCACACTCATGGTCAGCATCAAATTCCCCAAAAACAGACCCTGTCACTTACGGCGGGCTCTTGCTAAGGTCCGTCTTCAGAATCACCGGAACCCTCGTCATCTCCGTCACGTCCTGGATGTAGTCTCCGCTCTCTTCGCGGAGCTTGAACAGCTTCAGGTACTTCTCCTTGTTTGTCAGGCGCGCCTCGACAGTCTCAGAGACGGGCACCTTCGAGTCGGAGCGAGTGCGGTGCAGCGTACCGGCGTTCGAGGACGTACGTGCTGGCGATCCGGGGACGCTTTGGGTAGGCCGCTCGGCCAGAGACACTCCGGCCATCGCCTCGGTCACGTCCGACGTGTTATCGTCGTCGTCGTCGAACAGCGCATCCACGTCGTCAGTCGACATGGTGCCCGTTTCCGTCTGCTTGCGGGCCGCCTCATCGCGCTCCTTCCTGGCCTTGTCTGCCTCCTCGGCCTGTCTGGCAGCCGCCATGGCGTTGGTTATTCTCTGAGAGGCCGCCGCCTTGGGACGTTCGTCTTCCGGCACATACGCCGAGCTTGGCACTCCCTTCTCCCAGTACAGCTCGAGAACTCTCTTCTCCTTCCTGAACTCTGCCTTCTTGAGCGGCAGCTGGTCACAGTGCACGCGCTTCTCGAAGCCCCACTCGGGAATCAGCACGTCAAAGGCCGACTCGTACACGCACAGCACGATGCCCTCGGCAATGAGATCCCCATTGGCCTCCTGCCGCTTCTTGTCCATGGTACGGCAGGACTCGATGTGAATGCTCTGATCCTGCGCGTTCTGTGCCGAGTCCTTCTTGGTGTTGCACGACTCGACCGTCTTGACAAGGCTCTCCATGTCATCCGTAAACTCAACCTTGCCCCCGGACAGGACAGCCTCCAGCTGCCGGTGGACAATCATGTCCGCGTATCGGCGGGTGGGGGACGTGAAATGAGTGTACAGAGGCAGGTTCAGAGAGTAGTGCGGCCACAGCGGCTTCGCAGTCTTGCCCGCGATGAAGTACTTGGCTCGCTGCATCGACTTGAGAACCAGTGTCTCCATGCCCTTGCGGAGTTCCGGGTCGTCCACCTTGAACAGGCTGTTCTGCAGCGAACCGCTTCCAGAAGCATCGATGTCGTAGCCCAAGGCCGTCATGCGTTCGACGAACGTCTGCAGGCGGCGGGGGTTGGGGGCAGCCTGGCGACGGAGGAGGGCCTTCTCGGGGAGTCCCTCTGCCAGGCGCTGCGCCACGTACGCGTTCGCCTTGTGCATGAGCTCCTCAACCAGCTCCAGCGCCTGCGTCGAGTCAAAGATGTTCTCCTGCACAGGGTTGTTCTCGTCGTCCAGCTGCTGAAAGAGGCGCAGGGGCGCGATGGGCTCGGCGCCGGCGCCTAGCCGGGCCTCCCGGAATTTCTGTGCCACGCCCTGGAGGATCTGGACCGTATTCACCGGAACGGCCTTGTTCGCAAAGGCAGACGGGTCATTCAGAGCATTGTCGATGTCGGCCAACGACACCTTGCCGGTGCTCTTGATGATGCTTCGGCCCACCCAGTTGTCACCCTCGGCAACCGACCCGTTGTGAGGGTTCACGTTGAACACGACACTAACCGTAAGCCGCTCCTGGTCTGCGCTCAGAGAGCAAACCTCGCTAGACAGCTTCGGCGGCAGCAGCGCACAGAATCGGTTGAGCAGCTGAACCGAGGTGCCACGCTTCTTAGCTTCGCGGTCCACCAGAGAGTTGGGCTTGACGAAATGAGCAACATCGGATACATGGATGCCAATCTCAATCTTGCCATCAGGACGGGTCTTGACGTGAACAGCATTGCCAAGCTCAGTGCTCCCATTAAAGTCAATCGTGAAGACCTTCTCCTCGCGGAAGTCACGGCGGGAGGCAACGGCAGACTCGTCCTCCTTGGCCAATGACCAGTCCTGGAGCCCGACGCTGCGTAGGACAGCATCGGAGAATTCGTCGGACGAAAAGTTGTTGTCTCGCAGCAGGGCATCGGTCTCCACCTTAAGGTCACCCATGCGTCCAAGCTGTTCCACGAGAGTACCAAAGGGATGCAGCGAGGTGATTGGCCATCGCTTGATGCAGGCGACAAAGATGCGATCGGCGTAGTCCTGGTGCTTCTCGACAAAGTCGCGAGGGGCTTGTTCTGTAGGAATGGCAATCAAGGGGACTCGCTTGTCGGTAGGCTTGAACCATACAATCTTGGGCTTCTCCTGCTGGCGATTGTCGTTGTGGCGGTTGTTGCCACCATCTCGGGCCGCCCTCTCTGCTTCCTGCTTTTCCTTGGTGGCCTGGCTGCTGGGACGCAGCAGGCCAAGAGTGCCGGAGAACATTTGCCCGGCAACACGCTCGATGACGGCGACGACGTGGCCGGCATAGAGAGGCTTCTGCTCGTCGTTGATTTCCTCTTCCTCGACAAGGAGCAGGCTCTGGCCCTCGACCTCGACATCATCGTTCTTCTTCTGCGTCGGGCGCTGGCGCAGACTACCACGACGGCGAATGCCGCCCTCGGCAGCGTTGTTGTCGTCGTTTTGTCCAGAGTCTCCCCGGCTTCCTTGGTTCGTAGAGCCGGAGCGGGTGTCAGTGATGTCCTTGCGCTTCTTCTTCTCTTCCTTCTCCCTCTTCTGGGACCAAACTTCGTCCACATCCAGGAGTTCGATTGCGACGAGGTCACCCTCCAGTGCTCGGTTACGATCTTTGCTACCGCAGATGAAGATGTCGGCATCCAGAAGGCCATCCTGCGTAGTGACATATGCGTCACTACGGTTCTTCTTATTGACACGGAGGATACCGGAGACGAGCTGGCCATCTCCAAGGAGGGCCGGGAGAGAAGCCTGGGGGAGATAGGGGGTGAACAGCGTCTTTCGCTGCTGTTGTTGCTGCTGGCCGCCCAGCTGCGGGGCATGCTGGGAGCTCTGAAGGCCCTGGAACTGCTGGCCATTCATCTGAGCGGCCTGGATGGCCTGGAGCTGGCCAAGCTGCATGGGGTTGAGCTGCTGGCCGTACATCTGGGACATCATCATCTGGCCAGGAAGCTGCATGAGCTGGGGTTGGCTGGGGTTATACTGGAAGGCCCCGATGGACGACACGGACTGGTTCATGGAGCCGCGAGAGCGGTGGCCTGGCTGGAACGATTGGCCCGGGCCAGCATTGCCAGACTGATCTTGGTTCTGGTTCTGGGTTCGCCAGTTGCCCTCGAAGTTTCGGGATCCGGTACGGCCGTGGCCAAGGCCGCTTCCGCGGCGGTTGAAGTCATTGCCGCTGTCGACACCCAGCCGAGAGCCTCCACGGCCATTGGCGGCCATGCTCTGGCTGCGGCCGTGTCCTCCACGGCCACGAGTCGAGCCTTGGGCAACGGAGGCATCCAGACTCAACTGGGTAGCCGCGCCCTTGCTGTTCTCATCGTCGGGCTTGTCGGAAGACGCAGCCGGGCCGGGGAATTGGAATCCGGTCGTCGTTCGCTTCTGCTGGGCAATCTCGGCGGCCTTTTTGGCATCGGCCAGGGCCAGGGAATGTCTTCGCTGGTGACCGGAGCCGGCGCCGCCTCCGCGGCCGCCTCGCCCGCCGGCGTTCTCTCGGCCGTGCGCTCCGGGAGCCTCAAAGTTACCAAAGTTGGATCCAGAAGCGCCGGACGAGGGAGCTGGTGGCGGGCCCATGCCCATGTTGGGCAGTGCCGACTGATTACGGCGATGTGATAGGGGTTGGGTCGGGGGACCCATGGAAACGTTTTGTTGCGCCATCTGGTTGGGGAATTGGAAGGCGTTTTGGGACATGTTGCCCATGGGCTGCAAAGGATTGAATGCTCCGTTGTGGGCCATGGGCTGGCCGGGGGGAATCATGCCCATGTTGACATATTGCTGGTGGGTCGCCTGGATCTGATGCTGCTGCTGCTGCAACAGCTCGATCTGCTGTTGGATCGCCAACTGTTCCACTGCAGGGAGAATCTGTTAGCATTCGGCCTGCGTAGACGGGTGGCGAGATGACGATGTGGGAGAGGGCGAGTGAGGGAGCCAAGCCAACCCCAAGGGGTTACCTAGCTACCAACGACAAGCTCTCACGATGACGACTTACTCCCTGGGTTGGCAAACATGCTCATCAACGGCGTCAGCTCCGAAGGGCTCCGTCGATGAGCAATGTGCAGCCTGCGTCCAGCAGGTCCATGGACGCCGCCAGCCGGTTGCTGCGGCTGCTGCGCGGGTTGCTGCTGCTGCTGCGGCTTCTGCGGCGGCTGCTGCTGCTGCTCCATGGCGGGCAGTCAGAGTCGGAGACGGTAGACAGGTAAGGAGGGCACGTCGGGTGCGGGCAACGATTCGTTGGGTAGCGTAGAGAGGCGGGTGTTTTGGCGATGCCTGCGAGCGACGACGCCGCCGGATGACCTCGGGTCGGTGGGTTGCTCGAAGCTGGCTTAGAGACAGTGGCAAGCCAGAGCTCGGTAGGACAGATTCTGCCAAAGGAGGGTGGATGCGGCTGGGTCAAGCGAGCTCGGGAGGACCAAGGAGTGTGCGAAGGGAAGCTGTCGGTCAAGAGGCGGATGGTGGACGGGAAGAGAAGGCAGTGAGGGATGGATGATGGATGAATGGACGAGGGGGAGGATGGTGGCGGGAAGTCCAGCTCCTTGTATAGGAGGAGAGCGACCGACGGCGATCGGTGTGGATGTGGGAGGACGGATAGGTACGAGTACTCGTAGGTGATGGGATTTGGGGGCAGCTGGAGTGGGATCGCCGCTGTTGCTTCGTTGGACCGTCGCCAGCAGTGGAGCCACTCGACCTCGGGGCAGTGGAGTGTTCCAGCCTCCACTACGGTAGCAGGTACCTACCCTACCGTACCTTGGGCGCTGGAGCTACCCGACAGTGACGCTGGCCAGGCGCTGTGACTTCGGCTCACAGATCCATGGGCCATTAGCGCACCGTCTCGTCACTCCTCGCTGTTGGCGCAAGCCACGTTCTCGGCGCAGCTCAACCGCCCGCGAACACGCAGCAACGGCCCCGTCTTTCGTGGGACAGATATTTAAATTTCGCATTTGATTTGATTGCCGCGGAAGGGTTTCTAGCTCCAGAGCCTCCAGCAGCCAGGGGCAATGATGATGCTCGTGTACGAAGAACGGAGTAGCTGTCCCGAGCATGCTTGCCCGGCTGGTCAAGGGCCCTGTTGCGCAAGTACGAGTACATGGCTGGAAGGAACCGAGCGGCACCCAAGCACCTAGGTAGAGTGCCCATCACATCACTGGCAACCGCCGACGACGAGGCAGCACGACAGCAACTCGGCAGCCTCGTGGTGGTGGCGATGCAGCCCGACGGCTGTACGCTGTGCCCGACGTAGGCTCGCGGTTCTACAGCTGCAACCGCGCCGCATGGCAGCCCGTGGTCGGGTTACATGCGGGCTTCCCGCACCTGATGTCTCGCGCCCGCCGTTGCCGCAGGTCCGTTGCCGCCACCAGCTCCGCACTGCTCCGTTACCCCAGAGCTTTGGCACCCCCAAGCACGTGATGCATGAGCCAGATCTGTGACTGGTCCGCGACAGTCGTAAATGCTAGAAAACGAGGTATATCTGTCAGCTCGGTGACTCAATAAGCAGGAAGGAGATAATCGTCGCGATTCGATTGCGCCCATGTACTGTGCCCCTTTGTGCAGGTCTGGGGAGACGGCTGAGAAGTTTGAGGAAGTGCTGGTGATATGGTCGTGCTATCGCCCGGGGCTTACTGCACGCGTACGCCCGAGTACCGGGGAACGACGGTGGACTTTTTCCATCTCTGACGGCACGAATCATCGGCGTCTTTGACTTGACTGATATCCGCTGTCGGGCGGCTCAGGACAGCGATCCGAGATCTGTTCCAAGGTTGTCTGGCGGGCATGATTTCGCCATTTCAGCGCACGTGAGCTTGAGCCGGACGCAACAGGTCATCCTCCATATCGTCACTGTTCAGAGACACAATCCCTCAGTGCGACGTGTGGTTCCAAGGAGATAGGACTAAGACGGATATCCATCAGCTCACTTGTGCGAGTGCAAGCAGCCATGGCGCATCAATACGAGTAGTATCAGCAACCGGCCCCACACACCTGTTCAAAGCGAGGGGCTTGGGCAACCAACTGTTGCGTTGCGAGCACCTGGCGGAAACGCACGTCGCAGACAGCTGTGCGGATAGTGGCCCTCCATCTCCGTGGCGTGGCCAGGGTCCCAGGGACATCACAGACGAATGCGATGCGACGCAGTCCGGGAGATGTCAATTTCCCAGCCCCTGTGATTGTCCGGGGTCGGCCAGAAGAAGGGAGGTCGTGGCATCATGCTCCATTCTTGAGCCTGTCCAACAATATTGGCGTCTTGTGGTGACGTCGACGTACAAGCAACCATCTAGAGGCGACAGAAAGCTTGCTCCCGTCACCGGTTGGTCCAGAGTACGAGCAGAGGCGTTGCCTCGTCTACTCGTGCGTTGACAGCAAAACTCGCCAGCTTTGCTTCCTCCCTTGCCCCGCTCGCGACGTGAACATGACTCAGCGGAACCAAACATTTGGGTTTTTAACTTTGGTTTGTCGTAGCCGCTGTTTCGCCTGTTTCAAGAAGGACCAACGACACAGCGTCGCGAATAACTCATTGTTCAGGGCTCATTTCGCTTGACGAGAGCAACGCCAATGCGCGCCCAGAACCAGCAACGAGAATCGCGCTGGACATCATTGGTGTACAAGACCTGTACATTCATGAAGCCGAGGATGGTGTTCGTACGTGCATAGGTACGGAGTTTGGCGGCATCAAAAGGCCTCCATCGGCGGGGCTTTGTTTTAGCGGCACCGATCCAACTTCGGTACGTACCGCGCATCTTCCAACTGTCGATGCGAAAAGCATATCAAGCACATCCACTGACCTAGAGCAAGCCACGAGCCCGCTTCTACAGGGGCGGCAACTCTCTCCGACTCCCTGATTCCCTTTGGCCGCCTTCATTGATTCTTCCTTCAACCTCGCGTCGCGTCAAGAATCTGCAAATGCAACCACGATAGCGCGCTCACCCAACTTCGCTGGCCCTCAAACACCATGACGCGCTCCTCACCCTTGAGGAGTCAATTGCTCTCGAGCCCTGACCGAGGACCACGGTCCAGCTTCCTCTTCGATGACCGGAATACCGAACTAAGTCACCGAGATGCGCTCCTCGCGGCGCAGGCAGAGCACGAGCGGGTGCGGGCGGCTGCCATCCGTGTGTTCGAGATGCACGAGCTGAAGGAGGTGCACCAGCGCATCTTGGATCAGGGGCGCAGGGAGCAGGAGAGGCTGAGGGCAGAAGCTGAAATTGCTGCGGAGGACAGGAGGCTTCAAGAGCTAAAGGCGAAGACGATACGGAGACCGCCCCCCCCGGTCGCGCCGGAACCACCAACAGAAGTCGAGCAACCTGCGAGTCAAAGACTCGCCGTGCAACCCTCTCCGGAGGTGAAGAAGTCCGTACAGGTGAACACGACACTCTCACAAGTCAAATCACAGCCGGCCAGTGCGGCTCCTCAGCAGAATGGACTCTTCACTGGCCAGGGCAAGCCCGCAGCAAGCAGCACATTTGCAGCGGCTGCTCAACAGCAGCCCGCCTCACAACAAGTCGGCGCTCCTAAACCCAGCGTCGCGGCAACCCAACCCAAAGCAACACCTCCGCAGCCAGCTACAACTCAAACGCAGCCCCAAGCACGACCGCCTCCAGCAAAACCCATAGTGGACCGATATATACAAATACACCAAGAGCTGAAGACGCTGCGAAAAGACCTGATGGCCCAGTCAAAGGTCCCAGGATCTCCATTAAAGGGGGAGCTAGGAGCATTCAGGAGAGAGATTCGTGTCTCCATTGGCCAGCTAACTGGTGGCAAGGGCGCAAATATACAACCTGTATGACTCCCACGGATTCCTTTTGCGCCGCTCTCCATTCGGCTGCTAACATTATGCAGACAACCAAGATCATGTCGATCCTGAGGGAATCCTTGGAAGGCCGGGTTCCCAGTCCCCCTATCGACCCGAGTCGTTTCGTGGCAGAGCCTCGTCAACCAGCTGAAGGCGCGGCTCACAACGATGCGACTTTGCCAGCCCTGTTCATCTACCTCATGAACATCTGCGCCAAGGGCATAATAAGCCAGTTTATCAACGAGGCCGGGGCGAACCCGAAAGCTGCGGATCCTATTGGGGTCTTCACAGCGCAAATCTTCTCGAACAAGGACTTTCAGTGGCGGGGGCAGTCTCTGATTGATATCCTCCTGGCCAAGTTCCGGGTGGTCTGTCCGGTTTTGTTTGGATTCAGAGGCAACGACAGGACCGAGAGGGGTAGACAGGCCATCGGGTGGCGGAAGGATGGGCCTACCTGGATCACGGAGCAGAGCCACAACGACCGGATGGCTGGTCTCGGCGCTGGTTTTGCCTCTGTTGCCCTGCGAGACTTTAGCAAGACGTCCAAGGCCAACCCGTTCCCGCCAACTCACTACTGGAAGGCCTTTGCGGGCATCGTCAACTCGCCCGCGAACGAGACATCAAACACTCAATACGTTGTGCTGCGGTCCATGATCGACGGACACGAGCAGCGGTTCCTCAACTTCTATGGGAATGCAGCCGTAGCTGCTCTACGACTCGCGCTAGTTGATTTCCCAAAGAAGGCGCCCCAAAACGCCTCTGCAGCAGGGACCTTGGTTGCATTAGCCGAGGTTCTGCGGACCGAAGGCGGATTGGTTTTAGCTTAGGGAGTTGGATTATTGGAAGCGAGAGACGAAGTGGCTATAGATGACACCCAGAGGTGCGGCTGATGAAGAGCATCGGCTGAACTGCATAGCTGTGGCGTTGACACAACTGTAGAGAGCACCTGTGTCTTGAGGCAATACCAAATGTCCTCTACTCTACTGTATGCCGGAGAAAAAATACAATATGCAATGAAGCCGCTGTTGACGGCGTGTATCCCATCAATAACTCCGACGCCCTGCAAACCCGCTCAACGGCTCCGGAAGCCAATAACACATGAAGCATCCTATAATATCAACAGCAGGACCAGCAGCAGGATCAGCACAAAGATGAGGACGGCGATGCAGCAGCTGCTCCACCGGTCCTCATTCTTGCGTATGACGTGCTGCAGCTTCTGCATGCCGCTCTGCAGGCGGCTGCCGACGCGGTCGGCGGCCTCGTCGACCAGCTCGAGCATCTCATGCTGCTCCTCGAGCTCGCGGCCCATGTCGTCGGCCTGGCGGCGCAGGTTGCCGACGGTCTGGAAGACGCCGTCGAGGTGCTGGTCCTGCTCGCGCATCATCTCGACCTGCTGCTGCTGCTCGAACTCGGCGTACCCGTCGCCGCCGTCGCCGTCGGCAATGGCAAACGAGCTCGGGTCCGGCAGGTCGGCGCCGGAGACACGGGCGTTGTCGATGTTCTTGTTGAGCTCCTCGCGCATGTCCTCGATCTCGCCGCCGACCTCCTGGACTAGGCGGCCGCGGCGGGCGACCTCGTCGGCGGAGAGGCCGTACTGGGCTGGGTTGGACTCGACGGCCTGCACCGAGGCGACGAGGTCGGCGAGGTCCTCGGCGAGCGAGGCCAGCGCGGACTCGAGGTCGGACCGCGCGGAGGCGAGCTCGGGGGAGGAGGCGTTGGTGGAGAGCGAGCGGATGCGGAGGTAGGACGCGAAGAGGGGGCGCGTCGAGGAGAGCTGGGTGAGGACATCTCTGCGCGAGGCGTGGTGAGCATCTGCTGTGTTGCGACGAGGCCGGTGGCGGGAGGCTTACTGTTGGACCTGGAGGAACGGGTCCTCCTCGTTTGTGGAGGACATCATCCTGTCGGCGCCGGTGGCCTGCGATGCATGGGCCTGCGCGGCAAGTGTCGCAGCCGAGGACAGGTAGTAGTGGTGGTGGTGGTCGGAGTGGAAGGTTGACGAAGCTGGGTTGTGTTCGAGATGTCGCGGATCCATGGATGACGTTGCAGCGAACCCCTGTAGCCGTCTAAATCCCAGGGCGGAAGCGGCGCAACCCAATCAACTTGCAGCCTCAGCAGCTGCTTGGCTACCAGCCATACGTGGCAACGTGTCGAAAGCATTAAAGGCATGATGTTGTGCCGGGAAGAAATATTTACATTCGCCACTTAATGCTGCTATTTATCCATGGAAATACGTACGTCAGCCTCTGAAGAAACGCCTTCTGCTGAGCTGGACGCAGTCCTCCGTGGCTAACACAGATCGCACTGACTACCCTAGAGATGATTGCAGGCGAAACTCAACACCTGATCCGATATTGACAGCTTTTTTTTTTTCTTGAATAGGGTTGGTTATATATCTAAATACAAGATGGTTCATCCCGGTACTGCAGTTGTCCCCCCCGTGTTTTCCCATCTTCCATGCCTGCAGGAACAGCGTCTCATCACCAACCGCCACTCCAATCAGAAATTTTAGCCTCAAAACTTTCGTCCTTCCAATACAGGTGCCACAAGTTAAGATTCCGACCGACAGAGCCAATCGAGAGAGCCGTGCCTTCTACCCCTTTCGAAAATTCAGACACCAGAGATCACCAGTACTGCGCTGCAGAGCTTCAAGGACGCCCCTCATCAGTCTAGGGTAGTAATTCTCACGCAACGAGAGGAGCCCGAGCAGCAATGATACCCGAGTCGCCGCTGCCATACAGAGGCGACTTCTCATCCCCCGAGGAATATGTCCAAACGCTGTTGGAGTTCGTGCGGACGACGGACGTATTCCAGATCCTCTGCGGCGGAGTCCACATCCTCGACTTCTTCACGACCGAGCCAGGGCTCTTCCACGCTGCCGTGCCGGAAGAATGGCACGCCTTCTTGCTGTCATGCGACATCATGAGGCTGCTCGATCTCTTGATGAGAGACGACCTGGACAAACTCGATTTTGAAGATGGCCAGGGGCCGCCAGCGAGCCTGCTGCAGTACATTAGGTCCATACGGGACCTGTCGCTGAGGCGCGAGTTCCATCCTCCGCAGCAGCAACTGCCCGTCCTCCCGCGGTCCGTCGCTGTGGGCATGAAGCCCAAGAAGATCCACGAAGTTACCAACTTTGCCGACTACGTGACGCGCCTATCGGACGACATGGCTGATTCCTGCGGCGACGGCGTTTCCCACTTCGTGGACTTTGGGAGCGGGCAAAACTACCTCGGCAGGGCGCTTGCCAGCGAGCCCTACAACCGGCGCGTCGTGGCCGTAGAGGGCCGAGAGAACAACGTCGCGGCAGCGAGGGGCCTCGACAGGTTGTCTGGGCTGGCGGTGAAGGAAAAGGTCATGCGCAACAAGAAGCTGTGGAACAAGATCCTCGAGGTTCGCGGCCCGCACAAGGAGGGCGATGCTGAGGCCTTGGCGAGTGCTATTCAGCAGGTTGCCGGAGCCGAAGCGTTCGACTTCCGCCCCATAGATGAGTTGGAGTCCAGGTACGCGGTCGAGGACGGCAAGGGGCATGTCCAGTACGTGTCCGGCAAGCTGGACAGCGGCGAGCTTGCGGATGTCATTTCAATGATCGAACACGGAGGCGGCGAGGAGGAACGGCGGCGGAGACTCAAACTCATGGCCATTTCGATACACTCGTGCGGAAACCTCTCGCACTTTGGCATCCGCTCGCTGATCCTCAACCCGGACATACGGGCCATCGCCATCGTGGGCTGCTGCTACAACCTCATGACGGAGAAACTCGGACCGCCGACGTACAAGCACGCCTACCTCCGGCCAACCCTGCAAGCCCTCAACGGGCGGGTGGTCCGCGAGTCCGACAAGCACGATCCGCAGGGCTTCCCGATGAGCAACCGCTTCTCGACGCACGCGGGCGAGGGCATCCGCCTCAACATCACGGCCCGGATGATGGCGTGCCAGGCGCCGCGGAACTGGTCCCGGGAAGACAGCGAGGGCTTCTTCACGCGGCACTTCTTCCGCGCCGTGCTGCAAAAGATGTTCCTCGACCGCGGCGTCGTCGGCCGCATCTGGCACAGCCCGTCCCCCGCCGAAGGAGGAGCCAGGCCCACGGGGCCCTTTGACGTGAGCACCAACCCCGTCACCATCGGCGGCATGCGCAAGCCCTGCTACGCGTCCCTCCGGGCGTACGTCCGCGGCGCCGTCGAGAAGCTCACCACGAGCGCCGACTACAAGCGGTACGCGGACGTCATGCGGGACAAGATGGGCGGCATCACGGACGGGGAGATTGACGCCTACGAGGCGGCGTATCTGCCGCGCAGGCGGGAGCTGTGCGTCATCTGGAGCCTCATGGCGTTTAGCGCGACGGTCGTGGAGTCGCTCATCGTGGCGGACCGGTGGGTGTTCCTGCGGGAGCACGGGGATGTCGTGAAGCATGCGTGGGTGGAGACGGTGTTTGACTACAAGGAGAGCCCGAGGAACCTGGTGGTTGTGGGTGTGAAGCGGCATGATGCGTGAAGAGGTGGACGGGTGTAGATGGATGGATAGTGCTGTCCCGTCTCGAATAGGACTTGATGGCAGGACACCATCTACGACGCTCAAGAACACAGATGAAGCTCTTGGAGGAGCTGTCACGCGGAAAGAAGCATATGCAGTGACACCCCAAGTCTCGTGTTTGCATCGGCATGTGGACGTGGCGCTGTCGCAACGGACTCTGCATGTCGATATGCACACACACATGCCGTAAATATGAAAGATGACGATATCTACTTGCAGCAGGAAGCCCCGTTGTCTCTCTCCACACTCGCCGTCACCATCCTGGGTTTACACATCACCAACCTAACATGATATCGGTCTGGTTCCTGCGGCGACTGTATTCTGCTTAAATTTCCTCACCCCTATGCAGGCCAAGGCCCGGGAGGAATATGTGTAAGAAACAAGGCTGAGATGAGAAAGGGGAGACTGAAATGCAGAGCCTTCAATTGGGACATACGTCTCCTCCTGTTCGAACCACGTCATAATTGTCAAGGTTCACCAACTGTTTCGTATCGTGAAACTTTTGGGCATTCGAGACAAGCCTCGTATGGGCTAGTACTACTGTCTGGCCGTCATGGCTGGTCGTGGCTGCTGTGCCCTCGATCGCGGCGGCCTACTTGAACAGATCTACACTTGCGAGAGGGCTTCTAATCGCGCTGGCGATGGATTCAATCGCCGCAGGCCGACAAGTTCACCCGAGAGGGCGCCGTCAAGCTCACCGCAGCTTCACTATACCCTCTCCAAGGCCTGACCTTGGCCACGGGCTTCGTTGCTCTCTCTACGGGCCGCCGCTGCCCAGTCCTTTCTCTACGTCTGGGCCAAGATGTTTGAGAGTGGTGATAACCCTTGCTTCCGTTGCCAACCTGTATAATGTCCCGTACGGCTACCCCGAGATATTAGTCGTCCTGCGGGATGAGCTGTCTAGCCGCATCGCGAAAGTATTCCACACTGCTCCTCTCCCACATGTCGATCATCGAGACAAAGCTCCGAGCGACATCCTCATCCCAAGTCTCTCGCTTCCCCCGGGACCCCTCCTTCCTGAACATGTATACAGCGAGGTCCACCCGCAGAAAGTCGGCAAGGCTCGGCGCAGCGCCCGTCAAAACCGACTCGGGAGACCCGAGGCGGACGGCGAGCTCGACGGACGGGGAGAAGTGTCCGCCCAGGGCGTGCTTCAACTTGGTGAACTCGTCGTGATAGGGGATGCCGCCCGTTGCCAGGTCGTCAATCAGGCGCGCGATTCTGGCGGATATGCGGGAGACTTGTTCCGTGGAAAGGGTCCCGTGGACCTTGTTGCCGCTCTGTGGATGCAGCAGCTTGACCATTTTGAGCTTGATCTCCAAAGTGTTTGGGAGCGCGGCCGGCCGGCGACGCTGATCGGCCTGCCACTGCGGTGTGCGCAGCTCATCTACCCGGTCGACGAGGCGCTGCAAGATTGCTCCTATCCGGGCGCCACAATCTTGGAAGTGCGGTGTGTCACGTATCCCACCAGCCAGCTCTTCAATCAAGTAGTCGAAAGCCTTGACATCAGCCTTTGCCAAAAAGACATCAGTCATCTCCCAAGTGAAATCTCCCAGCCTGCCACTGGCGTCGACGCCGTACATGTCGGGTGACTGAGCGGCGAAGCTCCTAGCGGCCTTGGAGCCCCCCAAGTCCATGAACGCCCACTTTCGGTTGTCCCAAAGAAACAGCCAGTGTTTACCAGCGTTGGAGTTGACAAGCTCAGGGTTGTTCTTGACCGAAGCTGTGATCCCAGCGAGCCCCGGTCCGGGGCTGAGATTGACAAGGACATGACGTCTCATGGTGTCGAATATCACACTCGTTGCGTCTTGCGTCCTCTCAAATACACGCCCTAAAGCCTTGCAAAAGGACGGTACTGGAGGAAGGCTCTCGTTGTCTGGCAGAGCGAACCCATACCTCTTCATGAAGAGAGATGTCCAACGCTGGTTTGCCTCTCCCGATAGTCGCAGCGCCTCAAGTAGCAATTCCAGATATTCATCCTTGGGGGCGCTCTCATCACCAATTCGAGATTGCGGACTCGCTGTAATCAGCAGCTCCAACACGGGAGGACAACCGTGCTCATGCTGCCACACCTCAGGCAACGGCCCGCCCTCTTCCGCGGCTTGCCAATCCGCCTCCGTTTCTGGCCGCCGCTCATTCAGAGCTGACGCTCTTGGGACTGCATACTGGCGCAGAGCATCGAAGACGACCGCCTTGAGCCCAGCATCTGCTGAGCTCTTTGCCGTCGAGACCAGGCTCTCCAGGGCTGCGACATGGATGTCGAGATGCTTCGTGTGACGCAGAATGTCGGTGAGAATGCCCACCGAGAAGCGCGGACTGACAAAGGGTGCATCCCTCAGTATCTGGGCCAGCATCTTTACGGTTGTAACCTTGACTGGGGCCGATGCGCCCACAGGTTTGCTGGCAGCAGAGCCCGGTGACGGCGAATTCGGTTGCTTCTTCTCGAAAAGCGCACTCGCAAACGCCCGGATGATGTCTTGCGCCTGCTGCGGAGGCAGGGACCGAAGAAGGCCCTCGTTGAACAACACTCGGTGCCATGCGCTCTCCTGAGGAAGCTTCACCATGAATTGCTGGATAAACGAGCTCGCGGCAGCCGGGTTGTCGCTCTGCGATGCTAGCTTCACCAGCTGCACGACTTGACCGTAATCCATCATTCTCGGGTCCTCCTCTGCCTCGAGCCGCTGGAGCAGCGACGAGGCTAGCTGGGAGAGGAGCGCCACGGGAATGTCCCCGTGAAATTTTCTCAATACGCCGTCGGACTGTCGCTCGTCGTAGCCCTTTCGTTCGAGAAACTCTTGCTCCAGGTATACGGCCGGAAATCTCGCTTCGTCGACGCTGGGGAATGGCCGCATCATGAGCGACGTGTCTGCTCCGCGGTGACTGTTCATGTAAAGAACCGCAGCAGTAATGAAGGCGTCGACCGTGCCAGCGGAGAGGTCTCGACGTTTCGCATCAGCCAGGCTCCAGAAGTTGTTTCGTTTGACGCCGTTTACGGTGGAGAATCTTTGAAATGGGTCATGGTGCGAGTGCAACGCCACATCCAGATATGTCTGGGTGAGCTTCCTGTCTTTTGTAGAGGCAGGAAGGGTGTCGAAAACCGAGTCGGGATTCCACTCGACAGGCTGAGATGGTCCTCCGCCACGGGCAGTGTTGGGCTGGCTAAAGCCGTTTGTTGCCCATCTGCTTCAATATCGTGGTCGTGTATATCCTTGCACTGAAAAAATGGCTTCCAGAACCTGCGGGCCTCTTCAGCAGACATGCGACCCTGGCTGAGGCTTCCAGTTGCATGGGTCCATGCCTGCCTGATTCTTTCCGCCGGGCCATTCCCGGTTGCTCCTTGAATGTAGATCCTGAGAGCAGCTGTCCAGCTGTCGACGAAATCGCCGATGGCTTCCTTGGTCTCACTGTTCTCGCCACATGACGCTAGATAAGCCTCAGGCGCGCCGAAAACCACGGCTTTGGCTCGAGATTCGAGATAAGGCAGAGAGACTGGGCTCTCGGCTTCCAAGGGCAAAAGATTCTGGACTGGCAGGCCTCGTGGCCACGGCCATTTGAGTGTCATGACTGAGGGGTTCTCCTGGCCTCGATGTTTCGCCCATAGGGCGTCTCGGTCTTTGGCCAGTGCATCCAGAAACTTCATTGTGGGTGGCCTGATTCTACCAAGATGGCCAAGGGAAAGCTCCCCTCCCTTTCTTCGGCGATGGAGCTTCTTGTGACCAGGGTGTAGCATCATGGTTTCTGCCTCGATCAGCATATTGATGGTTGGCTCCCATACTGTCTCAAACACCTCAGCATCCGAAAGATTGTGGTGGTCTTGAACAGCGTCGACTCTCTCCAGCCGCTTGAGCACCACTTTATTCGCCAGCTCAAAGACTCTTGACCAGTCTGGGAGATGGAAGCTAGGCTCTCGCAGGGCTAGGGTGGCGCTTTCGAGAAATAGAAGCAGTACTTTGTTGGCCTTTTCGACCTCTTCCTTGGACGGCTTATCATAGTTTGTACATTGGCTGAATCTTGGCGGCAGAACACACAGTAGATCGCTGCCCTCCTCGGTAAGAACGCAGCGGCCGTCAAAGATTTGCTTTACTGCCAACGCATCTTTAGTAAACCGCCGCGCCCAGAGCAGAGTCTCGGCGTAGAGATCAATGTCGCCGATGGCAATGGATAGACAGAGAGCGGACCGCGCCCAAAACGCGCGATCATCCGGGGAACGCCCCTGCTCAGCTTGCTTCTTGCGTTGGGAAAGCTCCTCGGACCTCAGGTGTTCCAAAGCGGCAGCAGGATCGGCAGGAAGGACAAGTTTGCTTGGGTTGGCACGTCGCAGCAAGAGAGCACGCAGAATACAAGGATCAGCGAAAGACACGCCCGGTCTCTGCGTGACTGTCAGGATGGACCTTTTGTCTGGACCTGACGGTTCCGAATCCATACTCGAGGGTTGGGGATCCGAAATCAGCAAGCGTTCAAGCAAGCCAAGTGCCTCATGAGGTGGGAGGAGGAGGAAGGCCCCCGCGTGCAGCTCGACCCCCTGAGGAGCGCCATCGGTGCTGTCGGCTGCCCCGATGTCACAGCCAAAACCTCGCGCATGCTGGAAAAAGAGGCGCAAGAGCTGGTATCTGGCTGCAGGTCGAGCAGGTCGAATCAGATCCCCGAGAGTCAGCAGGTTGACGGTCGTCTCGGACATGGAGGCGATGAGACCTGCGAGCACCGCATCGTCTTGCGGCGTGCGCGACGAGCGCGAGCGAGCCCAGTTCCGTACGGCGAAGAATAGGAGTCCGTGGGACTGATCTGGCCCCGGATGTTCCAAGTCCACGTGGCCCTTAATGTCTTATGCCTCTGCAGACACTTGGCGATCAGGCTCCAGAGACGGGACGACGTCTTCCGATCAACACGCCGTTTCTCGCAGCGTCGTGCGAGGGGGATCATCAGGTCGGTCATGAGTGTTTCAGGGTCAACGCCCAGCGTCTCGCTCTCGGAAACCCTGGCCAGAACATGGAAGCCAAACATCAAATCGCTCTCAATGAAGGGCAGCAGCTGAGCCATGTCAAGCTTGGCGGGACCGTCTTCGGGAAAGCACTCCTGCAGGACACGTCGGCGGAAGACAAGCGGATGGGCCCTGCCGAACGCCTTTCGCATGGCGAGTTGACTGTGACGACGCACTTGTTTTGCTTCCTTGGCGTCCCATTGCAAGCCGGTCTCTGCGCTGCAGGCCGGCAAGAGGCGTTTGTATGCGTCTTGCAGCGGCCTCTGGTCGGCCAGAGCTCCCGAGTCGGGACTCAAGGCTGCAAAGAGGTCCGTCATGGCCTGCCGGCGCGCCTCGAGTGCGCCGGGAGCGGACGGCTTGTGGCCCAGTCTCTGGCACAGCTGGCGGACGCTGCGGACGCTGAAGCCGGCCAAGAGGTCGACGAGCCCGGACGCGCCTCCGACGGCCGTCCACGCCGCGGCAAACGTCTTGTCACTGCGGAGGTGCCGAGCAAAGCGCTTGATGGCAGTGGCCCGTCCGGCGGCGCTGTGCGGCTGGCGCAGGGCAGCGACGGTGCAGCGCGGGTCGCGCGCGACGGAGAGCCACAGCGCGATGATGGCGGGAGAGATTGCGCCCGCGACAACAGAGGCAATGAGGGTGTCGTTCAATGCCTGCTTGTCGGCGCCGGGGCCGGGGCCGGCAATGGCGGCTCTCAGGAGAGCCACCTGCTCGGCCTGCGTCGCGCCACGAAGGCGGGCAACAATGTCGGCGTCTTGCCGGCGGGCCATGGCGTAGTTGCGTGCGACAGGACAGCAGGCTCGTGAGGGCATGGATTTGTACTCGTCAGAGTTGACAGCTGCGCTCTGGCACCGCGCCGGCCTGACTCACTGGCCTGCTGTTCGCCGGGAAACGGCAGCCGCCGAGGCCAGCTCCTGGATGCTGCCCGTTCAGCCCGGGCAGAGCGCTGCCGATGGCCCGATGCCACGACGTCGCCAATGGCGAAGAATGTCTACGGCGGGCATCTGGGCTGACGATTGTATCTCTGTCCGGAGTGTCCGTAGAGTTGCGAAATTACCCGTAACCAGGTAAAATTGTTTACATTGGGCCAGCCTTGGCCTTGGGGCCCGAGGACAACAGTCCCCTCTGCTGGACACACGCACAACACGAGGCATCGCGAACATGCTGCAACCAACACCCAACCAGCCATCGAAAGCGGAGAAGAATACGGACACCGATGCTGAGCACGAACCCCTTCCTCGTCCATCTTAGCGGCGCCCACTGCGTCACGCGCCTCTGCAACCTCCCCGCCGGATACTTCGTGGCTACCCGCGACAACCGAGCGCTTCACAGACACCTCGTCCGTGGCCGCCGGTGATTGGCGATGGCATCACCGCTGCCCTGCCGCGCCACGCGTGCCTGGGCAAGAGCTGCAGCGCTTGCCTCTGGGGCCCCGTTCGGGTGGTTGTGGTTGTGGGTTGCTCGTTATCTGCGGCATACGGCACCAAACTAATGAATCTTATCCATGTACAAGTATGGGCGACCCTCCCACCTCTGCCAGCAGACCACGCACTCATCTGCTCTTCTCAGTTTCTTCATTCCAGTCTTCCTGGGTTTCCCACCCAGCACATTCCCCGCCATCGCAACACGGGTTGCGCAACGACCGGCTTTCCACAGGCGAGGCACAACTGGCTGCGCTGCGCCCCTGGCCTCGACGGTTTGAGACTGAATAGCCCCGCGAACCTGAGACTGAATAAGGTACCTGGCCCCGCGAACCGCCACTCGAAATCGTCAAGTTCGTGCGACAGCCTCGCCTCGCCATTGTCGACGTTTATTTGCAACGCGCCTCTTGGGGCGACTCCTCGCCTCGCAAGGCATATCGCGCATCATGAACGCCCAAGTATCCTTCCTTGTAAGATCGATCCCCTGTCCCCGAGTCCCTGACTGTACCCCACGCTGGAGATGCTGGATATCCGTGCACATGGCCGAGCCCCAGCCATGTCTCATCAGCAAACCGGCAGCGCCAAGGCACTGATTCGTTGCCTCGCAGGACGGCACGTATACCCTCATACACATCCCTCTGGAGCTCTACTCGACCCTCCTCCAGCCCATCCTCCGCGTCCTGCTGCCCCAGACGCAGAGCCTCAACGCCGCGCGTGGCACGCCAGAGCACCAGCTCGAGGGACTCACGGCAGACAACCAGCATGGCTTCCTCAACATCAGCGTCACGCCGCTCGAGTGCTCCGTCGTCTGCCACGCCTCCTGGGCGAAAAACGTCTTTGAGCCCGTCATCAGGTCCTTGCCCGAGGAGCAGGCCAAGACCGTCTCCGTCTTCAAGGACTCGTACATGGTCCTCTCCGTCATCAGCGCCGGCCTCGACGCCGCCGGCCGCGTCATGGAGCTGAGCTCTCCGCTTGCCCTGGCCGGCATCCCCATCTTCTTCATCACCACCTACTACTCCGACTTTATCCTCGTGCCCTCGAAAGAGAGGCAGGACGTCATCAAGGCCTTGTCGGACAAGGGCTTCGTGCTCTCGGAGAACCAGTCCAACTTTGTCAGCTCGTACGGCTATGGGCGCAAGAACTCGTCGGGCCACCCCGAGTCACCGCCGGGCACGCCGCCTCCGTCCAACGCCCGCGAGCTCCAGACGCGGACCTTTGACCTCTTCCAGAAGCGCAACGTCTCGCCGTACGTACACGAGGGCCTCCAGCTGGTGCAGTGCTCCGGCCGTGAAATCTCACAGCTTGCCGACGCCTACGGCCACCGCATGTCTGTGGGCCGTCAGACGCAATCGGCCGAGGACCGGCAGAGCTGGATTGAGAACGTGGACACCAAGCTCTATACCTGCATCATCTCCGCCCTCGTCTCCAAGCCGCGCTTCATGTCGCTCACTCTGGCCGAGGGCGACCCGCCGTCCCTGCTCCTGGACAGGACGCTGCTCCCCATCTTTGGCGATTCCATCGTCGGCGACACGGACAGCAACTTTGTGCCCATCTTCCTCGACCTCGTGAACCTGCCGTCCGAGGTGACGGGTATCGTATGCGGCGTGGCGGGCCGCCTTGTCGAGGACATGCAGATGACGGAGACGTCGGAGCTCTCGTACCTGTCCACCGCGCGAGCCGGTGCCGTCATTCTCACCGAGGAGCAGTCGACACGGGCGGTGGCCATTTTGAGGCCCTTGCTCAACAAGGAGAGCTAGTTTTGCTGCCTGGCTGGAGGATAACCACACATTCGCTTTGTTTTGAGTAGCAATCTTGTTGATCTCTGGGAGGCTGGTTCGTTGGATGATGGGATTTGTATCCAAAAAGGGGCGTTGTCTGGCGTTTACAAAAGTCGGCTAGTTTTGCCTGAGATACCCGCCGCGAGGTCGTGTAGGAGGATCGCGGCGCCGCTGTTGGGATAGGCAGATTTGGCATGAATCCAACCAATGCCGCTCCTCTGTTCACCTCACCTCGACTCCCTCGCGACATTTGCAATCGCAGTCACCTCACCTCCCCTTCTTCTTGTCCTTCTCCCTCTCCCTGTCCGCCACCATGCCCGCCCTCACGAACCCATCCCTCGCCACGGCGTTGATGACGGCAAACCTCCGCGGGCCGAGCTTCACGCCGCCGTACCAGCGCGTCACCACGACCATGGCGTCCCACAGCTCCATGACCTGCATGAGGTGCAGCAGGCGCGCCCCCGCGGCCGTCTCGCCGTCGTCGTCGCAGTCCTGGAACGACACGCCGCCCGCGCCGCGGATGCGCCACGCCGTCATGTTGTGCGTCGCGCTGCGGATGCGCCTGTCCGAGGCGAGCAGGTGCGCGACGTGCGCGCGCGCTTGGGAGGGCGATTTGACGCGCGCGACGTGCGCGACGAAGGTGGATTTGCTCTCCGTGAAGACCTCGGAGAGGATCCAGGGCGGCGCGTCCGTCGCTGTGGGATCGGGGTCCTGCGGTTGAGGCTCAAAGAGCACATCGTGCGTCTGCTCCTCAGCCTCATCTCCCTCCGACCTCTCCTCCGCAGCGCGCCTCTCAAACTCCTCGACCGCATCAAACAAGCACACCGCACCGGGCTGGAACACACACCCCAGCACGTCGCTAAACAACCCCAGATCCCTTGCACCCGCGCCCTTGACGCCGCCAGAGCTGTGCTGCGTGCCCAGCACCGAGGGCGGCTCGGCGGGATACTCCGCCGGGAACTGCAGCCGCAGTGAGGATGCCCCGCCGGGGAGCCTGAGGATGAACATGGACGAGGAGGCGTCATCGTCTGCGCGGGTGAGAGAGCCCTCGCCGTAGATGGAGTTTATGGCTTCGACTTCGTCGAGGAGCTCGTCGGACATGGCGGGCAGTTCAATGCTAGAGAGTTGTAAGTGAGGCATGAGGGACGAAGCACAGATGCGTGGATGAGTTTTCGTACAGTAAGCCAGTGGGTCCGCAGCCCCAGCTCGAGATCAATCATTCAATCGCGTCTTGCATGTCTTGAGGATGGAGTCGAGGGCGAAAATGATAACATTGGATTGGATACAATTCGAGGCGGCGGTGTATGATACTACTCGTACTCTGACCCGTTCCTCCGCAGAAGACCTTTTCTATAGGATCACACTTGCTTACAATGCAGGAACTGGCACGCTCCCCAAACACGACAACCCCTACTCGTCCATGACCGACGCAAACTTGTCCGTCATCTGCTGCTGGATTGCCTCGTACTAGGTTGATGGTTAGCAATCGGACCAACTCGGCAGCACGAAGCTCACAAACCTTCTTGGACACGACGTCCTGGCCGTCCGTGGGGAGCTCAAACTTGAGCTGCCTCAGCTTGGCCTGCAGGTCGCTCGTGGCCTCGCGGACCTTGGCCCAGCTCTGGCCCTGAGCAATGGCCTTTTGCGACTCGTCGTGGAACCCGACCATGAGCTTCATCATCCACTCAGTCTTCCAGATGGGGCAAAACTGATCGTAGTCTGAGTAGCCGTTCTGCTGCAAAAAGTCCTCCTTGATCAGCGCGGCAAGGTCGAGAGTGATCTTGTCAGGGTCCGACAGAGCACTCTTTCCGACCAGTTGCACCACCTGGTCCAGCTCTTCCGAGTCAGACAGCAGCTGCTTGATACGGTCACGGAGCCTGGGGAACTCGGGATATTCCTTCTCGTAGTACTTGTCGAGGACGTTCGTGTACTTGCTGTACGACAAGCCCGTGTTGATGGAGGGAAAGTGCTTTCGCTGGGCAAGCTTCTTGTCAAGACCCCAGAAGACCTGGACGATACCGAGGGTTGACGTGGTGACGGGGTCCGAGAAATCGCCACCGGGAGGGCTGACGGCGCCGACAATGCTGATACTGCCGTGGCGATCCGGGGAGCCCAGCGTCTGGACTCTGCCGGCTCGCTCGTAGAAGGAGGCGAGCTTGGCACCCAGGTAGGCGGGGAAACCCTGGTCAGCAGGCATCTCTCCCAGGCGACCGGAGATTTCTCGCAGCGCCTCGGCCCATCGTGACGACGAGTCAGCCATCATGGCCACGTCAAGGCCCTGGTCACGGAAGTACTCGGCGACAGTGATGCCGGTGTAAATAGAGGCCTCTCGGGCAGCGACGGGCATGTTGGACGTGTTGGCGATGAGCGTCGTTCGCTTCATGATGGGCTCCTTGCGACCGTCGACCTCGATGGTGAGCTCGGGGAAGTCCTTCAACACTTCAGCCATTTCGTTGCCGCGCTCGCCGCACCCGACGTAGACAATGACATCGCTGTTGGAGAACTTGGACACGGACTGACTAATGACAGTCTTTCCGCAGCCAAAAGCGCCTGGAATAGCAACGGTACCGCCCAGGACACCGGGAAAGAGGGCGTCCAGAACTCGCTGGCCGACAATAAAGGGCTGGTCGGCGGCGAGCTTCTCGGTGGACGGCCGGGGCACTCGGACGGGCCACGACTGCATCATGGGGTACTCGGTCTTCTTGCCGTCGAACTCCACCTCGAGGATCTTATCGACGACCGTGTACTCGCCCTTGGCCGCAATCTTGGTGATGGTGCCGCGGCCGCGGGGCGGGAACAGGATTCTGTGGGTGGAAATGAAGGAGTTCTCGAAAACGGTCCCCCAGACGTCACCGCCCGAGATGTGGTCGCCAACCTTCATGGACGGGGTAAACTCCCACCTCTTCTTTCGGTCGAGGGCGGGGACGGCAACGCCACGGGGAATATAGATGCTCTTGGACATCTTGGCAATCTCCTCCAGCGGCCGTTGAATACCATCGTAGATGCCATTGAGCAGGCCGGGGCCAAGCTCAACTGACAGGGGCTTGCCAGTTCGTCCGACGGGGTCGCCGACCATGACACCGGCTATTGGGGCTGCGGTTAGTTTTATGCGCATCGGATGTGGGGTTGGACGTCGTCGTACCGGTTTCCTCGTACACCTGGATGGTGGCCTGGTCGCCGTTGATTCGAATAACTTCGCCCACGAGGTTGTCGTGGCCCACTTTGACCTGCCAGAGGAAACGCGGGTTAGCCGGCCATCACATGCCCAATGTTCCCCGCAACAGCAACGTACCAGTTCGTACATGGCAACTCCAATCATGTCCTCGGCGATGACGACGGGGCTATCGATGGGTTAGCATCTGATGAGACGTCGACGGGCGGACGATGCGGCGGTTATTGGCTCGACTGACCCGGAGACGGAGTAGATTTTGCCTGTACAAGCCGTCAGCCATCTGCCCGGCCACAGACATGACGGTTTGAGATGCCTTACCATAGTGCATGGCGTCGCCATCGACCTTGTTCGCTTTCTGCACATGCAAGTCAGCTCCAATGATGCAGCGGGGCGGGTGTCGTCGGCCGTCACCAGCCGCGCAGCCGGCCGACGGGGATACGCACAGGCGCCATCTTGGGAGGACGATGAGGAGCGGCGGCCGGGTCGGGCTCTTGTTCGACAGAGGGCGACGAGCTCGCAGAGGACGGCGACGAGGGCTGGGGGGGCGACAGCGGAGGAGTTGAGGGAGACGGAGACGGTGTTGAGAGTGGAGAGTTTGGCAGAGGCAGCTCGACAGCTGCAGAGGGTGGTGGGCTAGGATTAGCTGGCGTGGGCGGCTGTGGAGGCGATGATGTAGCGCCTGTGGGAGCAGTCGGAGCAGCGGCTGGGAGCTGCACCGAGCAGCTGGAGCTTGGGCGAGACAACGGAGAGGCAGAGGTAGAGGCGCTCCTCTTGTGGCGTATCAGATCCAGCAGAGAAGGCCGCGCCTGGAGCCTGGGTCGCAGTCCGGGTTGCATGCACGAGCGAGCACGAGCTCCAGGAGCTTGGAGATGGATGGGTTCCTCCTTCAGATGCTGAGATGAGTGTTACAGGTGACGTGACGCACCACAGCGACAGCGACAGCGACAAGCAGCACAACGGCAGCGCCACCTCGGCGAGTGGTTGGTGTGGCCTGTCGGCGGTTGTTCGGTAAAGTTGCCCCCCTGTGTTGGACTCCACCGACCCGAGCATCGACGACATGCGACCGCAATCGCAGGGACCATCGCCACATCAACCGCCCTACAAGTCAATACGCAGTATTGTTCTCTAGAGTACGACTTAGTTGTAAGAGGCGACATGTCTGCTCTTTCTTGTTCTTCACCTTGCGCGTGAAGGTGGTTGGTAGCACCACCCCTGAGAAGCACCCTGGTGCAAGCTGCACTCCTCATAGAATGGCCCATGCGATGCTGCTAGCAAAGGTATTCATGTGTATCCACCAGTTACCGCTTGAGATGACCCATTATCGCGGACGCTCTGCAATTTCTTTTGAATTGTCTAGTCGGGGTCCATCGCCTCCAGAGGCGGCCCCCTGTCTTCCCGTAGGGTAGCCGTGTACGTTGTCATGGCTACTGACTTCTCAAACAGAGTCTATTGCGACCTAGCTAAAGAATCTCATGTCTTCATTGTCTCTGTTTCTACCAAGACTGCCGTTTCTTATGAGACTGCATATGCTAAACAATAAGCTGGCACTTCGTCCTACAGTCCGAGTTGCGTCAGCCTGCAGCGCTGCAACTCCACCACTCGACGCTGCTTTCTCGAAATACTTCAACCAGCAGCCAGAAAGTTCTAGACAGCCATCTCCTTGATAGCAAATAGCCCAGCAATGGAAACATCGTGGTGCAAGGGGCAAAATCACCGTGAACCGTCCTCGAGTGCCTGGGCGTTGCCACGCGATGACCCGAGAGAGAAGAAAGATCTTCTAGAGCAAGCAAGCCAGAGAGCCTGCTCAGAGAAAGCAATATGGAGACTTTCCAGAGCAAAACGAGACAGCCTCTCTAGAGAGGGAAAAAAAGGAGAGCCGCAAACCAGGGAAAGCCCGTTGAAAGCAGGAACAAAAGCGCTCGCGCAACCACCACACCACACACATCGCGACACCAAAAACAACCTCAAAAAGTGCAAAAGAAATACAAAAAATGAAGCCAACCCGCCACGGAGCTCTGCCGCGTGCACGCTAACAGAACCCGCTGTCCTACGTCCGTGGGTATGTGTGATCTGAAATATAAATATATTGGTAATAACCATACTGGTGAGGTGAAGTGAACGCATCGATGCTGAGACGGGAATCGAACCCAAGACGTCGGCTCGTGACGAGTGTGGACTTCGGAAGCCGTCATCCCAGCTTGGCCGACTGGTCGGGCTCTGTTGCAGACTGAGCTCACAATTAACGGTTATATACTGTTGGCATGGGGATTCCGGGTGAACGGGTGCTGGGGGGTGCTGTTCAGGGCTGTTCAGGGATGCGAACAGCGTGGAGCAGCGGGTGTGGAAGCTGTTCAGGCTGGTGAACAGGCTGCGAGCCCTCTGTAAACGCCGACCGATAGCGCGAGCTTCCACTGTTGAGATTTGCGTTCTGCAATCAAAGCTGTGCGGCATCCTGTCGACAACAGTGGCAAAATGAGCGGTCGTACGCTTCTGGAACACAGGAAGTAGCTGTGGTGCAGCATTCATTGCGTCAAATCGCATCAAGCCAAGACTTCCCCTCACGGACGACGAGGCTGCGAGGCTGCTGAAGTCGCTGAAATAAAGAGTTCATGTATTTGGTGAAAGAACAGAGTATCAGTCGTCATGATTCTCGTGTTCGTTGTCTGTTATATCGCGCAGTGTTAGTAGTGTGTTGCAGCTGGTCCGCACGGGAGACAACTCACCGCCCCCATTCAAGCCTGACCAAGCAAAGACTATGCCTCTTTCGGCCGATGCCATGCCCGCGTAAAATAAGACTCGGTTTGACCCTCATACACTATGAGGCACCAGTGTGTTGTGCCGTCGTGGCTCGCTGCGTCTTGGTTGTCCGACTCGTACGGTGTACCCAAGCCGGTCAGCAAAGAGGCGACTGGACCCATGACGAGGTAAAGTGAAAGTGGCTGACAGTCCGCGTGGCTGTTTAATTGGATAGGTAACTAGGTCATTCAGGCAATCTGTTCGGCGACTAGATGCTTGTTGAAGCTTGGTTGCTTGGTGTGTCGTCTCCGCCCTCCGGAGGGCAAGTCGGGACCGCCCCTCACGAGGCAAGTCACGTTTCCGGTCCACACCGCACGCCTTCAACAAGAAGACGTCGCCTTTTTCTTCGCAGCACAGTAATCTGATTGAGAGACATAATCACCCCGATAGGGTCTGTTCTTTGTACGTCTTTTGATGTCTATCGTATCTACAGCAACAACACACCGCGCCAGACACCTCGCTCGCAACAGCCACCCATCGCAAAACTCCTCTCCAATGCTCGCAATGCCACTCAGTATCTACAGCTTGCCCGTCCTCGCCGCCTTGGCCTTGGCCTCGCCAATCAGGTCCCGCAGCTTCTGCAGGTTCTCCTTGCTGTCCGTCAGCGCGTTGAACGCCTGGAGCGTCACCGGCACGCCGCACTCGTCGTGCTCGCCGTGCTCGTCGACGGCGCCGTCGCGCCGGTCGAGGTGGATGCCCGGCTGCAGCTTGAAGCAGTTGTTCTGGGCGCGGGCGGCGCGGATCTGGCACAGCTCGTCGGTCTTGCAGCCGCCCTCGCACTTGGCCACGTTCCAGCCGCGGCTCTTGCGCGACATGTAGGCGTCGAACAAGCCGCTGTCGGCCTCGAAGCGCTCCGTCACCTGGTGCCAGAAGGCGGGCGTGAGCTCGGCCTTGGCGTCGGTGACGGGCGGGCTGACGGCCTTGCCGTAGGCCTCCTTGGCCGAGTAGAACTTGGTCCACACCGGGCCCGAGGTCTGGAAGGCGGCGTTGGTCATGTCGGCGATGTAGGTGGTCGCGTCGAGCACGCCAAACGTCTCCGGGTCGACCTCGTAGACGCGGAACGAGGGCATGCCGGACGTCGGGGTCAGCGACGGGGCAATGTACGACGTCACGAGGGCGTTGGCGGCGCTCCGGACATTGTAGTCGGCGTAGCTGATCTCGAAGTGGTCGACGTGCGTGTGGCCAAAGAACATGGCCGCAATGGTCGACGAGTACCGCTTGATGACCTGGTCGAGGTAGTTGGACCCGTCGGGCAGCGCATCCTTCTCGCCGAGCGGCATGTGTCCGATGATGTAGACGTTCTCGCCGGCCTTCTCCGCCGCGTCGAGCTCCTTGACCAACCACGCGATCTGGAGGTTGGGGTCCTTGTCGTCGTAGTTCTGGTACAGCCAGAAGTTGTGGCGGTAGTACAGGTTGGTGTTGAGCGAGATGATGCGCAGGTTGCCCTTGGGGTACTTGGTCGAGTAGGCGCCAATCTTCTCTGCGTTGGCCGCCGCGGCCTGGCCGATCCACCGCGACCACTCCTCGGACAGCAGGTCGTAGACCCATTGCGCATCGTGGCCGACTGCGTTGGGCTGGAATGCGTTGGTGGGATGCGCCTCGTGGTTGCCGGCGGTGCCGTACACCAGCTGCAGAGTCTGGTTCATGGAGGCGTATGCGTGCTCGACTGCGCCAGGTTAGCTAAACTCATCACGTCTGAAGAGAGGACAAGGCCAAGGCTCACTGGACTGCTCATTGTACGGCTTGCTGGTGTTCCAGATGGCGTGGTCGACAATGTCTCCCGTGAAGACGGTAAAGGCCGCGTCGGGCACAATCTGGCTGATTGCCTTGTACATACTCTCCTCCAGGCTGACGGGCACGTCGCACTTGTGGTCGCCATTGGGACCCGCAGGGCTCATGCTCTTGCCGGGCTTGTCGGCATCCGTATAGGGCCTTGTTCGCACCCATTAGCACTCCCTCAGGCTTGACGGGCAGAGTTGTCTCTCACCGGCAGCAGATGGGCTTGTTGCACTCCGTGCTGGAGCCCGGCACGTACAGCGGGTCGATGTGAATGTCCGAGTAATGCACAATCTTGATAGGGGCCTTGCCGCTGGGCTTGGGGCGGCCGCCAGGCGGCTTGGACGAAGGAAAGGGGACGTTCCAGGCCGCGACCTCGGGGAACCCGCAGAGGCCCAAGAAGGTGGTGCAGAAGGCCTTGGAGGTCCTGGATCCAATCTTCATCTTTCGGACAGCCGAGGCAATGATGGGTCCCTCGAGGGCAATCGCGCCGTCGCAGACATCATCATCCTGGACCTGTGAGGTGTAAGTGGCCGCCAGTGCGCATCCAGACATCATTTCGGAAGAGACAAACCTTGGCCAGCTTGCAGAGGCCCTGAGCCACCTTGACAAACGGTCCGTCGCCCAGCAACGTGAGGCCCTTGAGCAACACCAGGATCCCCTACCACGCGTGAGTTGCGCATTCCATATAAAGACGTTAAGTCGAAGCGGACCGGGAGATGAGCTGACCTCACAGCCGGCGCAAGTCGCGGAGTTCTTGAGCTTGTTCCAAATATCATCGATCAGGCCCCGAGCCTCCAGATCGTTGAGCTCCCCAAGCTCACGCGGAGAGATGCCATAGCCGGGGCCGGTGGCAGCGGCCTGGGCGGCGTTCCCGAGGGCTAGGAGCGGCAGCAGTGACTGAGGACGCATGGCCGATGACTGGAGCTGCGACGGGAGAAGCGAGTTGTCCTGTCACTTGTTGATCAACCCTCGACCGTTGGGTTGAAGGTGCCGTGCCATCAGGTCGGGGAGACGGGCCGAGCAGACACTTATATGCGGCCAACATGCGGGAGGTCACGACTCACGGCCGCTCGTGTCTGGTCAATCATGTCTCATTCGGGCCTCGTGGAGGCCAGCTGACAAGGCCAACAGCCACGCCGCCCGGCCCCGAAGTCCCATCCGTGAGCAGCCCAGAGAGCCATTGCCACCTTGAGCTCGCCAGAAGCCGTCCAAGATTCAGCACGAGATCGCGCGGCCCAGACGGCGCGTCCAATGAGACCGGCAGGCGGCCGCATGCCTCGGCCGCATGCCTCGGCCTCTACTGCTACCCTCACCGCGCCATTCGGGGGTGCCTTGGCCATCGCCAGGGGGAGCGAATGATGTGCAGTTCGGTAGACGCAAACAGACGATACGCCCGCGACTGGGCCCCGTGCCTCGAAGCCCCGGCCGGCGAGCTAGGGCCGGCCGTGGCGGGCCAATGGGCGGGACGGTTGGCGATGCGTTGCCCTGCTTGGCCTGGTAGCTGGGGTTCGCGTGGTCGTGCGGAGCAATGTTGGAGGGAGGGTTGAGAGGCGGAGGTGGTTGGAGGAGGTGCCAGCAGAGCGAGTTGTGTGGGTAGGACGTGGTCTTGATTGGGCCGACTCTCGTGTCCCTGGAGCCGGCAATGATGAAGGTGCTTTTCTGCATCTCTTTTGAGTTCTGAGTTCTGATTTGACTCCGGAAGTCGGAGGCGCTCATGGAGACGTCCGAGCCTTGTGCAACATACAAGCGCAAGTTTGGACTTTGGAGACGTGAACACAGCAACGAAGACTCAACACCAAAACTCGAGTATGTCACAACACACCCGACAGCCCAGGACCTCACCCGAACGCCACGATACCCCCGAACTCGCCCTAGCGGGCCCCCGCAGTCTGGTGTGGGCACACGACGGGGTCAGCGTCTCCAACACCGTCAAGGTAGCCATGCAACTCTACCTTACCCGCAAGTCTGCCACGATGCGCTCCTATGGCTTCCGGACATGCACGCGCGCACCCCGCTTGATAGGCAGACGGGCGTCTGTAAGACAAAAACATCCGAAGCTCCGTTCTAGCGTTCTTTACTGTCGCGTTGCGGACTTGTAGCAGTGCTGCATGATGCTTGACCCTTGAGCACAGTATGGAACGTCCTCTACCGAATGCCCAAAACGCTGTATTAATTCATATCACAGCAAATATACATATACCAGAACCCACGGGGCACTCAGATCCCATCAAACAACAACGTGCCAGCCCTCAGACCAGCATCCGTCATTCCTAATCCCTCGGCTACCCACTCCCCGTGATGCAGCGGCGCAGTTATGCACACTGCCGTCACTTCGGCAGCTTGTTCACATCCGGCATGTTCTCCGGCTCGTCGGCCCCGCCTCTCGGTCTGCACTCACGTGAACCGTTGAAAGGCGGGGGGTTGGAGCTTGTTGATTGTCGTCGTTGCCGCCGAAGCCCATGTACGCTTAGCCTTGGCGTCGAATACGAATAATTCAACGGCCTGCCAAGCCTCATGTTCTGTCGAATACCACCTATGCGGTGGCTATAAGAGAATCTTCGCAGTTTTGCTAGTCATCGTGATGCTTTGCTGATGATTCGTCCATGGTTGTGTGAAGCCTTGCCTCGAATGGACCGCCATAGCCAAGGCTTCTGCAGGTAGCACGTATCTCCGAGACATTGTCCGGTTTACCGCTGTCATGGAGCAGCCGTGATATGGTTACACTGGCTAGAAGCAAGATGAGTCTTTGAGCGGCCCTATACCCTGACCCTCTGTGTAATGTACAGAACCTAGTATACAGTATATCCACAATACCCGTCGCTATGCGCATTCCGAAATCAACAACGCCGCGTTGGCTCACTCGCCCCTCGCAGAGCCCGTCGCCGTTGGAGTGACAGCCTCCCGGGGCAGAGGCTTCCTGTCCCATGCAACGTAGACGGGGTTGCCAGCCTCTTGCTGCGTCCTCATTTCCCTATACCTCTCGCCCTTCTTCGTAATGATTGGCAAATTGCCCTTGAACATCCGGTACCAGTCAGCCGATCTCGCATTGGGATCTTGCGAAAGAACAGTCTTCCGCCGCTTCTTGATCTTTGAGTAGATGCGCTGGGCTCTCTTGTCGGGGAGTTCAGTGATGGCGTACTGGATTGCCCAGTCAAACTCCTTGTCCGGGCTTGAAGGACGCTCCACGAATTTGCCGTTGACCCTGTTGCGGATCGTCACATACATGCCAAGCAATTCCGGCTCCTGTTCTCCTTGAGCATCGCCCACTTGTTCCACTTCCTCCGTCGCAGACTCTTGCTCGGCGGTATCGGCGGAATGCTCCATGCCCTCTTTGGTTGGCTGGTCTTCAGTGGCGGTCTCCGCCTTCTTTGACTGCGTAGCTAGGTCGGCAAACATGCGCTGGAAAGGCTTCAAATTGTGCCTTTTATCGTCGATGCCCTCTGTTACCTTGAGGATCAGGTCTGTCAGGGACGCACTCTCGGTTTGTGATCGCTGTGATCGCTCCGTGGCTGGAGCCGGTTCTGGGTTCTCGCGTTGCGCTTTGCTGTCATCGTCCTTCTCTCCCGCCAATTCACGAGAACCCTTGCTCTCCGACGAATGCGCAGTGAGCGCAACGACCAGGTCATCCACATATTTTTCGCTTTCCAGCTCCGTCTTTTCGCTGAGGAGGCCACTCTGCTCAAGAGCGTCCTGGACAGCCTCTCGCACAGACCGGATGCCGAGAGATTCGTTTTCGACCGCATCTTCAACCTTCGCCATCATGTCCTTCCACGCAGCGTCGCTCTGTGGGTCGTTGGCATTTGTGTCCTCCGCTGGCTTATCTGAGTCTTCCGGCTGCTGTTGCTGCCGCTGAGCCTGGGCATTTTCCTCTTCTTGTGCGGACTCGGCTTCGCGCTCCTTGTGGCTGAGACCTCGGATCTCACGTTCGAGTTGCTCCACCGACGGCTTGCCGGCTTCTTGTATTCTCGCCATTTCCTCCTCGTCGACAGGCTCGACAAAGAAGTATGTCAATGGAACCTTGGTCGGGCGCGTCTCCACATGTAATCGAAGTGTCCGCCCCGGAAAGCGCTTCGTCGCGCGGTTCATTAGATCGTTTAGAAGAGCAACACTACTCTTGAACTCTTGATCCCCGATGCGTCGGTCGGGTGTGCCGTGGATGGCGTGGTCCATTTCCGACAGGCTGATGTACTGGAAGCCGAAGATGCGCTGAGTGTTGTGGAAGGCAACGAAAATGCCATCCATGCGCCCCATCCGAACCTGTAATGAGTACTTAAGGAACGCAGCTCTAATCATGTCATAGTACTCGCGCTCGAATGACTCCCATTGGCCAAAGCGCTTGCGAATCTCGTAGCCGACGCCCTTTTCGTATCCTCGAACATCCATTCGGATTGATACGACCGCTCTGGTCTTCAGATCAAACATACCAGACCCAGGCAGTCGCGGATCGTGGGCATCAAGCTGCGAACGCATCATAAAGTCACCCAAAGTCGTGTAATGATACGATTCCTCGGCGTTTCTCTCCTCTTCCGAGATTTGATGCGAGCGAGTACGGCGGTACTTTTCAAACTCTTCTTTTGGTAAGGTAAAGAGCTTCTCCATGGACTTCCCGAGCATGCTGAGGATATTTTCCGTGTCGTATTCCTTGTCTGCGTCGATGGCGTAAACACCGTCTTGGAATCGCGCAAAAGCAGCAGCCGGTCCTCGGGATAGAGCTGTGAAGTTCAGAGATTCGGGTTCCAACGATTGCGACAGGTTGTGGAAGCTGGGTTTCCTCCACGCAGAAAGGAGAAAGTGGAAATGAGACAGAATAGACGTCATGCTTGATGTTGAGCCACAGTATTTCAGGCCGTGTTTGGCACTGAGCTGCCGTAACTTCACATCCTTCGACGACGTGATGTAAGTCTTGAGGGCATCAAAGTCGAACTCGTCCACGGGCATGATCGAGGCGAGATACGGGTCGAAGTTGAAGACCCGTGAGCGGTGGTCCTGCATATGGTAGACTCCGGGGTTGAATAGGACACGGTCCAGGTTGTAATAGAGTTGCGGGACCTGTATTTTGCCGTCCTCCTCTACGGGACGGAGTCGCAGACGCTGCGGCCGAATCATTTTCACGTCCAACGCCGCTTTTGCTGCTCTTGTTCGCTTGGGCTTTGCTCCAGATCCTTTCTTTGACGGGGTCGCCTCATCCTCGAGAGAGGTCGGGCCTCCTTCGTGGATAGCATCTCCGTGTTCTTCGGCGGGTCTGTCTCGGCCAGATTCCGTGGCATTTGACTGCATCCTAGAGCGCAGAGATGTCCATATTCCAGCATTTTGTTGTTCTGGTGAAACGACACCGTCCGCGGATCCTGTCTCCCCGGTCGCATCTTTGCCCTGAGACTTCGGTTTGAGCTGTTCTTTGGCGGAACCATTCGGTGATGACGTCTCTTTCCGCCCATAGCTTCCTCTCAGCTCTTGAATTCGCTCTGACAGGATGCTTTTCCATGACTTTGGGGCAGCATCCTGGGTGTTGTTGCCCTCTGCTGGAACGTCTTGTTGAAAGGTTCGAAGGTACTCGTTCAGCTTCGCGTCCGAATCTTCGAGTGGTTCGGCGGGATCAACTTTCGCATTGCCGTCCTTTGCGCCGGCAGCATTCCCCCTGTTCGCTTGCGTTTGTCGTCTTCTTCGCGACTTGCGACGTCCTGCAGTCTCTCGTGGTTCGTCTTCTGGTAGGGCCGGACCTCGATCGACGGATCTTGCCCAGCTCGTCGCCGAAAATCTTCTTCCGCAACACGGCACAATGTGCTGCTGGGCGCCAAGATGGGACGCGCAGTTGGCCAATTGACCAGGGCGACACCGGAGTCGAAGCATCTCAGTTGCTGAGATCCTCGTCCATCCAATGGACCGGCTCAGTAGCAGTTCGGGCGACTCACGCAAGATCACGCGCGCTGAGGTCGCCCGTTGCGACTTTCTCCAGGTCAGGCTTATCGATAGCTAGTCGCGGGAGTTCTTCGGCTGGCTTAGCTGTCCACTCCCCGCACGTGATTGGCTGTGGCAGGATGCGTGTCTCGGGGCAGTGTTCTTTTGGCAGATGGGGCAGATGGGGATCTATACTTCGTACTGTACCACCACTCTGACATCAATCGCTGACCTACATCCCACCTCATATCGTCTTGCAGGGCGGAAAGCCTTGCGCTGCTGCAGACATGGGCGCGAGTGACTCCAAGATTGTCTTCAAGCAAGGCATCTTTCGGCTGTCGGAGGAGCGCCACATTCCTGCAGACGACACGTACTGGACCTCGGTTTGTGCCTCGGGTGTGCTGCGCCTGAATGTCCGTTTGGTGCTGATATGGGCTTTAGTTTTGGGAGCTTCCTGAGACCTCAGAGGACATATTCAGCCTCTTCTCGCCCGCTGACATACGGCGCACCCGCGACCAAGCCCTGGAAAACATCGAAACCCTTGTCCTTGCGTTGACGTCGCGCCTGTTCATCCTGCGGCACCATCCGTCCTTTCCAGATCCCGAGCTCGCTCCCGAGAGGGATGCTCTGAACTGTATCAGGATCCTTACACGAATTCTGCCATATCTATACGAGAAGGAGAGTCTGACGTCGTGGGAAGAGCGATTCTTCTGGGGCGTGCGCCGGAAGAAGACCCGCAAGGCGGCCATAGCCAACGAAGTGCTGTTCGACGAGGCCCAAGACGATAAGCCAGATGTCAAACCCGAGTCGGTCGAGTTCGAGGAGGCGAAGCCGCTTGCAGAGGAGCTGATAGACACTCTGGTCGACCTGCTCTTCTTCTCGGACCTAACCATCCCACGCCAGCCTCACGGCCACGCGAAAGTAACGTACGCAATATGGCAGAGCGGCGTTGGGTGCAATACAGCGGCCGCAACAACAAAGGAGTATGAGAGTAACCGATGCGAAATACTGCGGCTCCTCTTGGCTCTTGCCGGACAGAGCATGTACACCACTCCTGGAGTCCTCCCGCAGAGGGGGGTCCGGACCTTGACATATCTCTGTACGTGTCAAGATAAGCAGATTGTGCTGTCTGTTTTATGCTCATTGCTCAATACGGTATGTCCACCCCTTCAAAGCTCACGTCTGGAATCGAAGCTAATGTTCGTGACGCCAGGCACTCAAGTACAATCCGGCCAGTTGGCGAGTACCGTACAACACGTTGATGTTCAAAGACGCAAAGCAGATATTGGTCACCTATTCTTTGCAGCTCATGCTCGCCCTGCTTGTATATCCGATTCCGGAGCATACGGCCATGCAAAAGAACTTTTATCGGCACTTTCTCGGTCGGCTACACCGGCCCCAGGACTTCCAGTTCATCGTCGATGGGATGAGTCGCATTCTGAGCCAACCGCTTCAAGAAAAGACGTCTTATCTGCCAGGCTCCCAGACCTCTGGGAACTTCGCGCCGGAGATATTGATACTGTTCTGGGAGACGACTCAGTGCAACAAGAGGTTCCGGTCGTTCATCATCGACACCGATCGAGCCCACGACTTTGTCGTTCTAACGCTGTTCTATGCACTGGAGTACAAAAATGACCCCGCGAAACAGGGGATCGTTCGCATGTGTGCGTTCCTGTTGCAGACCCTGAGTGTGGAAGCAAACTTCGGTCAAAATCTCAACAAACGTTTTGAGGGCCAGGACAGTCTTCCTGCCTGCATCAGAATCAACGGGTTCAGAGGCACTTATACCGACTTCCTCATCCATTCCATCTACACCTTAATCACGACGAGCCAGGGCAGCTTCACAGCAGTGTATCCCGCACTTCTGGCGGTGATCAACAACATTGCGCCGCATGTCGAAGGACTGAGCGGTGCGGGCAGCTCCCAACTCATGCATTTGTTTTCGTCAATGTCGTCGCCATCCTTCCTCCTTGCTAATGAAACCAATCACACGCTGCTTCACTCGCTTTTGGAGTCCATCAATTGCATTATTGAGCACAAGTACCGCAAGAATCCGGAACTGATATTGGCTGTTGTGAAGAACAAGAAGCGGATTGAGGCTCTGCGAACCTTCACCTTAGAAAGCGGACAGGAAGAGATAGAGAGGAGAAACAGAAGAAGAAAGGACGCTGCTGTACACGGGGATCCGGGTGAATCTGGGTCTGTGAGGAGCTCACTGGATAGTGCAAGGAGCCCGCCCACTCGGACGCAGACCCTTGAAGAGGTGCCTGAAGACGGTGCCTTTGCCATTGGTGACGACGAAGATGACAGCGACGAGGACCCGCCGCCAACGCCCGCGCACTCTACCGCAAGCGAGAATCAGTCTCAAGCATCCTCCACGGTCAATGTCGACGATGCAGTCCCCGTTCAACTTCGAGGAATGTCCGAGAAAGCTCGCGGCAAAATGCCAGCAGGAGCCCGGTCGTTCTCGCGGCAAAACAGTACCACGAGTCTTGGCACGCAATCTACGTCAGGACAGACCCCAGGGGCCGCGTTCGAGCCATCGGCTCATTGGATCGAAAACTGGCTGCCAGAGTTGCCGTTGCACACTGTCCTGACAGTCATTCAACAGGTGTCGAGTTTCCTGCCCCGCCAGGCTGCTGGCAAAGATGCTGCATCGACAGACTTGATTCGCCGGGTGCAGGAGATGGACCTCTTTGGGGTAGAGCCTTCACCTCCGCGTATACATTCTTTCGAATGGTCTCAGCTGGCTTTGGCTTGGTATGAATCACTGCTCTGGGGGGTGGTCTTTACCAGCGAGATGCAGATAGCAAAGGGCAGCATGGGTATCTGGACCGGCACGGCCATCAAGCTCTTCCGTGTGCAAGAAACTGCACCAGAGGGGCCCACATTGACGTCTCCGCGAGGAGCCGTAGACGCCGTGGGGAACAACATTGTGTCCCGAATCGGCCAGATTAACCTCCGTGGAGGATCAGCAAACGCCAGCACCAGCCCTTCGTCAAGGGCTGGAACTTGATGGGACAAAACGAGGGTAGAAAAGCACCGATAGTGACATGAAGCCACGAAGCACACCGTCTTTGCAGGGCTTCGCGCTTTTGAAAGAGCAGCGGAATGCGTGGCTTGTTGAAGCAACGACAACAATTGAGACGGCCGGGCCGCCTAACCAGGATATTGGTCCACACGACGGGAGCAACGAGAGGAGTCGAGCGAACTCGGCAAGGCCAGGCGAAGCACGGGACTTCAAATTGGGCCATGGACATCGTGTGGCGACTACCGACCCAGTTGATGTGGATATGAGCGCGGAGTTGTCAGGTGGGCAAGGTGAAGCATCCTGGCACAGGGGTGCTTGCTTGTTTGCCAACTCTCATTTCTTGGAGTTACCTATCCGTATGTGCTTCACACTTTGTACGAATTCATAAGAGCAAAGTAGGCTTGTGCCGTGTGGCCATGTGCTTGTGTTCTGCCAACTTCTGGAAGCTCATCGGCCAGGGAGTTGGCGAAGTACCTTGGCCAATGACAGGAGCTGGCGAGGCAAGGCTAATGCGTCCATCTGCATCTGGCCCGAATTGAGCTGGAGGCGATAGCCTCGAACGGCTAGCTGCAGGCTATCGAGACAACACACCCTGGACTGGACGATCGCTTCCGAAATTGCCAGGTGTTCGTACGCACCGCCACTGTTTCAGAGGCCTGTCCTTTCCAACGCGAGTTGCCTGTCCATTCAGAGACTTGCCTTGCTCCCTCTAGCCAAGAGCACGCTGCGTTGCGCCACGCATCTACGGACAGGGATAACAGCTCTGAAGCTGCACCGTGTCAAGCCACGGCCTTGCAGCAGATCCCGAAATTAATAAGAGAGCAAGGAAGGCGTCGTGGCACAACAACGGTGTGCTGGCTAGCATAGCGACACGCAGGTTTTCAATAAATTTTCCGCGCACGCGTCTTTTGAGCACTTGTTTTGTTCCAACATTTCGGCCTGTGAGGTCGTGATGAGATTCAGCGACTGTTGTCGTATGCCGCCGCCTACGCTGTAGCAGAAGCGTCCTGAAACGGCTTCACTCGCCCTGCGATGGCTCGTCAAGAAGAAATGGCGGCGGCGGCGGCGCTGGATGAGGAGATCAAGCCGTACAAGATCCATGTGAGCTGATGCGACGTCGTGCTACGGAATTCTACTGATGGTTCGAATCAGGTCTCGAGCAAGTACCTGGATTTGACGAGGCAGAAGCTGGAACTTACACGGCTGCCGCATGACATCCCCGAGCCCAGGTCCAACGAGTGGTGGGAGCCAAAGCCCACGGTCGAGCCTCTCATCGACTACTGGTGAGCCCAACTCGCTCAAAGGCGATTGTGTATTCAAGTTCTGAGACCATCGCAGGCTTGAGCAGTTCTCTTGGCGGGCTCAGGAGCAAGAGTTCAACGCCAATGTGCCTCAGTTCCGGACGTCCATCAAAACAGCCGTGTCCGAGACGCCACTCCGACTGCACTTTATCCATTCGCGATCTCCTCACTCCAACGCTATTCCTCTTCTTCTGATACCCCCGTTCCCCTTTACGAACCTGGCCTTGACACACCTCATCGATCTGTTTGCCGACCCAGACGACGCAGCAGCGGATCAGCCTTTCCATCTGGTCATACCGTCGTTGCCGGGGCTGGGCTTTAGTGATGCGCTGACGAACAAGACGCGCATGGTTTCGACGGTGGCTGAGATGTTTGACGTCCTGATGAAGCGATTGGGGTACACGCACTACCTGGTTACCAATTCAGGACCGGCAGCCAACGCCTTGGCCCAAGTCGACTGGAGGCTCGCGACCCATCTTGCGGTGTATTATCCGAATTCCTGTCTCGGAGTTCACTTTTTGTCACCGCCTTTCACGCCCCCGACAGCTAGGGACTCGCCTATCGAATGGGCCAAGTGGAAGTTGGCAAGCTTGCTTCGGTCTCCGATCCTGGGCTATTCCCAAGACGATATCAACGCTTGGAAGAGGGCGAAAACGCGAAAGCATGGAAACGCGAAAGCAATTGCCCCTACACCGCTTGGATTCGGCGGTGACGGTGCGTATGAGCCGAATACCCTGGCGTACGCGCTGTGTGACTCGCCGTTGGGACTACTGCTGTTTATCCTCATGGTTATCCGGATGTTGGGAGCGAAGCAGGACTTGTCGCCGGCTGACATTATCAAGATGACGGAGTTGACGTGGCTGCCGGGGCCTGAGGGGACGATGAGGCTGTGGGCACACTGCGCATCTTACGAGGAAAAGTATGAGCGCAGAACAACACGGAAACCAAGGGCTGCCATCACCGTCTTTTTGGGCGATGAAGAGGTGGACGACGGCGCTCTACCCCGGCATGCCCCCAACACGTATGCTTGCCCGGTCTGGGGGCGTCGACAATACGACATCGTATCATCAAATCGCGTTTCAGGACGGCCCGGGCTGCTGGCATGGGAGCGGCCGGAGCTAATCGCTGCAGGCGCAAGAGGGCTTGCCGAAGCAATCCTGGCGGTTGATAAAAGTCTCCGACCGTCTGAGGAGCCGCGAACGACGTTGCTGGAGCAGGTATTGCTCGAGGGTGGTCAGACGGCGCCAGCCGAGACGTCTGGGACGACGATACAGGTTGCCGAGGACCCAGCAGCAAAGCCCCAGCAAGAGGCGTATGAAGCCACTCTGGAGCCGGCTGGGCGCCAACCAGCTGGACCTGCACGGCCCGACACGTCGACGAAGCCGATCCCGATCCGCCCTGTGACGCCACGGAAACCAGACGACGATGAAGCAACGCAGAGCTCGAGCGGTGAAGATCAACATGGGGACCAAGAGTCCAGTGAAAGTAGTCCAAATACGGTCATCGCAGTCCAGGTCGGAGCCTAGTGGGAGTCGCAGACTCGGGATGGTTTGCTTCTACTGGGTTTGGTGTTGTAGCGGCTGTCGATGGGACGAGTCCACCATGCAATGAGGGATACTCTGCAACCACCAGCTGTCCTACCTACATACGAACCACCTCCTTACAACTGATTCGCCTTTTCCGCATTTGCGACGGTTTAGGGTGCATAACTGCGCATCATGCCATATGCAAGTGGTGGGTGGTCCCTTGAGTCTGGTGGGGTGGTCCGTGCAGCCCTGCGACATGTACGGAGTACTTCGTAATAGCTCTCCGTCTCCACCCGGAATCGTGTGAAATCAGCTTTGCGCTCCTCAACCCCAAGCTGGGAACAAACCACCACTGCCGCAAACCGAGAGACCCAGCGCAAACAAACCAGATATTGAGAGCGGGCCTCGTCATATCAATCTCTCGGCGACAGGCTCGCGCGAGCCGCCGACGCCCTGACGAAGCCCAACGACGTCGAGCGTCACCATGTCAAATCGGTACGGCGCGCCCCCCATGCGCAATGGAAGCGGCCGTAGCAACCTAGGGCGGGTGGAGGACGAATATGATCCCTATGGCGATGGATACTCAAGCGAAAGATACGGCCCGCGGCAGCCGCCCTCGTCGCGAGGCCCTCCGCCCGCCGTGCGCAACGTGCCGTCGCGGTCGCGCGTGCAGGAGACGAGCGCCGAGAGACAGATCACCCAGGTGCTGGAGCACATCCGCTCCGAGTGGCCGTCCATGTGCGACACCGACTGCGTGCCCGTCCAGCTCTCCCTGCAGCTGCTCGACTCCAGCTCCGTCGGCCGCGCACACGAATATCGCAAGTTCCAGGAGACGCACGCGTACCTGCAGGACTCGCTCAAGAACATTGTCCACGAGCACCACCAGGGCTTCAACAGTTCCATTGGTACATTCCACAAGATTCAAGGCAGCATCCAGGCGTCCCAGAAGCGCGTCCGAACCCTGAAGGAATCGCTGGCCAGCTCCAAGTCGAGCCTGTGTGCGACGGACCCGGAGCTCAAGAAGCTGTCCAAGATGTCGCAGAGCTACGACGAGCTGCTGCAGACCTTGAACGAGTTGGATGACCTGCGCGCTGTACCGGATCAGCTGGAGGCTCGGATATCGGAGAAGCGCTTCTTGACGGCCGTGGAGGTGCTGCACAATGCGCTGAGGAAGCTGAGACGGCCCGAGTTGGACGATATTGGAGCTTTGAACGATCTGAGGAGCTACCTGGCCAACCAGGAAACTGCTCTGATGGATATACTGGTGGAAGAGCTTCATGAGCATCTCTACCTCAAGTCACCCTATTGTCAGGAGAGATGGCAGAGCCTCGCCAAGAGCCAAGGCGTCTACGCTGACGGATACGGCGACGTCAACTCCATCTCCCCGTTCCATGTTGTGTTGGAATCCATAGATGTCGAGAAACCCGTCGTCGAAGACCCGATGAAGAATCCCGAAGCGGACACCTTTTACTACCTTGGATTGTTGGTCGAGGCGCTCAACAAGCTGGGGAGGCTGCAGAACGCCGTCGAAACGCTCAAGCAGCGGCTCCCGGTCGAGCTGTTTGGAGTCGTCAACGAGACCATCAACGAGGTCGACCAAAGACACCCAAGCTCGCTCCGAGGCGGTGCTGGAAAGGCAGACGGGCTGCTCTTGTATGGGACCCGAGAGACGCAGATGAGGGCGGATGTCATTTACGATCTCTTGTGGACACTCTACGGCAAGTTTGAAGCCATTGGCGAGGGCCACCGAGTCTTCCACGAATCGATCAAGGCCCTCATTCGACGGGAAGGTGCCGGCAACAACAGCGCACTGCTGGGCAGTTTCAAGGAGCTGTGGAACCTTTACCAAAATGAAATCCGGTCCCTCCTGCACAACTATGTCACAACGGACGCGGATGTCTATCAGTTTGACTCGCCGAATCTGGGAGGGAATCTCGGCGGCGGCAAGGATGCCATGCGCGAGCATCTGTTCAAATTTTCGGAAGCAGATGCCAAGTCGGTTGACATGGTGACGGAGTACGATGCTCTGGAAGGCATTATTCAAGCGACAGTGCCAGGACTGACGAGCAACTCGCGAAAACCGGCGGCAGACATGAAGAAGAACCGCGTCACTGTGGACAGCGGCCTCGCAAGGCGAGACACGGGCCAAGGCTTCGGGGTCGGCCGACAGACCGTTGGCTCGCACAAGTCTCTCGTCGAGCCGAGCGTCTTCAACATGAGTCTGTTGCTGCCGCCGACGCTGATATTCTTGCAACGACTGAGGAGCATCGTACCGCCCGGCTCCGACCTCGCGACCAGCACGCTGACCACGTTCCTCGATAACTTCCTGGTCAATGTGTTCCAACCACAGCTGGACGAGACCCTTGACAAGCTGAGCGACACGGTGTTTGGCGAGGCAGATTCGTTTGCGCAAGACCCGGCATGGAGCCAGGTCGCGCCGAGACCTGTGTTCAAAGGCACCACGGCGTTCTTTCAAGTGGTTACGGCATTTTGCCGAATGCTGGGCACGATTCCTCCCGACCAGGCTCTGAGCTCGCTCATTGTGAGCCAGATGATGCGATACTACGACCGCTGCTTCAGCTGGTACAGGTCCCTGGTCACGAAGACGCAGGAGCAAGCCACGGACGCGAGCAACCTGAGGGCATCTGCCCGCTTTGCCGTGCAAGCTGACACCTTGCAAGAGACGATGAAGAAGCTGTGGACGGCCGAAGAAGTCGACTGGGAATTGTTGGAGAAGGAGGTGCACCTGTTGATGGAGGAGACGAACGAATCGAGGCTGGAGATGAACGACATCATACAGGACCGGGACACGATAACATCGCTGTGCCTGCTGTACACGAGCTTGAAGTGGTTGGCCGCGAAGATCTCGGGCTTGAGGCACATAACAATGCACGAGACGGATTCATCGCGGCAGACGCTCCCGCGGCAGGCGAGCCGACGGTGGACGCTGATGAATGACCCTGGCAAGGCCACATCGGAGCAAGGACCTGTGCACCTACCGCTGACCCAGGACACAGTCCAGTAAGTATTGGAGTGTTTGGATTGCCAAAAGCATGGCTAACGAGGACCCTCAGGACGTTTGACAACATAGTTACGTCTTACGAGGAGCTCGCCGGTACGGCGCTGTTGACTCTGCACATGGAAGTTCGCTGCCGGATCGTCCATTTGCTGCGCAACGCACTGTCGCCGGACCTGGCGCCATACCTCCTGGACCAAGAGGTCAGAGAACCAGACCCGCAGATCCTGAGCCTCAACCTTGAACTGGTCCTCTTTGACGAGACGATTGTGCGATTCCTGCGCGACAGAGAAGTCGCGTTTATCCGGACAGGTCTCGGACTGCTCATCAACTGCTACCTGGTGGGCAACGCCTGCATGGCATCGCCCATGAACGAGAAGGGCTGCGGCCGCATGCAGCTCAACGTCCTCGTGCTGCAGCAGAACCTCAAGAACATCGAGGAAGGCGTGAGCCTCGCGCGAGCCGCAAACTACTTTGCCCTGTTCGACAAGGGGCCGGACGCGATCGTCGACAAGGCCAAGGAGGACAAGGAGGACAAGGCGGACCACGGGGGCTCTGGGGCCAACAGGTTCACGTACGACGAGCTCAAGACGCTGGTCGAGCTTTGCTACAGCGAGCAGCTGGCGAATCCGGAGAGGGGTATTGCGTCGGCGGCGAAGCGGAGGATGGACGACAAGCTGCTGGGGCTGAGCGAGCACATGTGGCAGACGTGAGGGGAGTGCGCGCGGGGTGGGTGAATGAGGTTGTGATGGATGCTCGTTGTTCAGCGGCTGCACGGAGTTTGAGGATGCATATTTGGGAGATGGTGCTCTACCCAGGCAAATGTACGACACGGACGCATCTAGCTCGGCAGGCTACCAGGCGACCGTTGCATCAATGCGTTGGATGCGCAGGTATCATTGAGATCCTTGCTGACGCACATGGGTGTCGTTGAGGGCATGGGAGGCGTACGAGTAATACGTCATACACACGGGAAGCGCCGTCATGTGAGCGGCCATGCGCCACCATCAGTCAAGCCCAAGCCGACTGTAAATGACGCCCAGCCTCCAGGGAATGCGGGTGTGAATCGGCACCTGGCAAGGCGGCTGCGGATGCCTAGATCAGATTGGCCCAAGACGGCAGAGGGTGTTTCAGACGATTGGAGCATGACATCGGTGTCGATGAGATGCTGGTAAGACGGGCCTGGAGTCGCGAGGTGGGGTAAGACGGGGGGCTGCTGGACCGCGATAAGGAATGCCTTTAGGTTGGTCTTTGGCGCCGTCTGGGACGATGACGCCATGTGCCACGGAGCGGTACTCTGATGAGCATCTAGATGTTGAATCTCGAGTACGCTTCCACTTGCCGCGCCTTGGAATTCGCGATGGCGACGGGACTCCTGCTGGCCTAGGCGCACATTCAACAGGGCCGCTGCGCCCGGCTCGCCCGCGCGGTCGAGCCCGTCGTTTCGTTTTGGGTTCGGGCTCCAGTCTGGATGTGGCTCAGGGGCACGCAACAGGGCGCGCGGCGCCATGATTTTAGCGCTCTCAGCGTGCGCGGTACAGCAGCATATGCTCGCCCAGGGCCACTGACGAGAGGGGCTCACACATGACTCCGTACTCGTACTCGTAGCTGTGCGAAATTGATCATCTTGGGCCCGCGCGGGTTATTACGAGTACATGCGTCCCTGCAGGCTGCCGCCGCCGCCCAGGATCCGCCTGCGAAAAGAGTGGAGAGCTTCCAGGCGCGCGCATCCTAGGCGGGTACCTGGGCGGGGCCTGCGGAATGCGCTGTGGGCCGAGGTCACCCTCTAATAAGGTAACGTGGGTAGGCGCCGAGATGATCTGCGCGTCTGCTGGACTGTTTTGTGGGCGCCCGCCCCTTTCTCCCTGATGCGCCGCCTGCACAGAGTTTAGGCAGATGCTGGCTGGCTGTGCATCCCTTGCCAGTGGTGCATCCACGCGTCGAGTCGGCGCAGCGCCGCCCGGTGCGGTACCTGCGTCTGCCGGGCGTGCGGCGGTGCTGGACGCAGCGGGTGTTTGTGCACTGGCTGGCTGCGATGACGACGACCAGCGTGCGGCCGATGAAGGACTGGGCAGGCTACTGCACTCGTAGGGACCGGGGCCCAACGGCCCCAGCCGCTAGAGCCCCAGGGGGGCCTGCTACGAGAACAACGGTCCCTGGGCCCTGGCGCTGCTGCTTGCCTCGCTGTCCTCCCTCCATTCTATTGTCATCTCATCATGGATCCATTTCCTGCTTTTTGCTCGCCCCTCCCTGCCCGTGCCCATTTCGCGGCGCTGCTGCAGGCGCCTCGTCCAATCCATCACCTCCAGCTTCTTCATCTTCTTCCAACGCTGCATGCATCTCCCGCAAGTCGACGCTCCGCCGCCGGCCGCATTCATCCCCGACCATAATAGTTCCGCGCACCTCCACATTTTGTTTCGCCGAGCCGTTCTCCTGAGGTGTCCAAAAATACAGGTGGCCAGGATCCGCCTGCGAGTTGCGCCTCCATCCGATCACCCACCCACCAACTCGCCACAGGCAGCGAGACCAACTCTCCGTGCCCAGCAACATCCTTAGCCGCCAAACACCACCGCCTCCACGCGCGGCCGGCGTTCCTGCTTTGGAACTTGCACTCGTTGCCACGTCGCCGTTTGCAGATTGTCCCCCCGTCTTTCACCAGGCCTCGAAAAGCGCCGACAGCGGCCGCTCCCTGACCCGTCGCGACCTGACGAGTTTTCCGCCAACGACAAGCGACCCCCTGCTTCTGCTGCGCCGCATATCAGACATTGCTGCAGGGTCGACCAGCCTGCGTGTGTTGACGCGACGCCACCCCTTTTTTGCGCTGCGTCCGACATCCTCATCGACTGCCCGTCGCCATCGTGGCCCGGACCCTGCCGCTACAGCCATCATGGCGAACTCGAGGTGAGCAGCGCCGCCCTGCCGTGATGCCGACCGTTTCGCCAGTTTGGCTGGGTCGCTAATTCCTCGCCGCAGCTTCGGTTCCGCCCTCCGCTCGTTCTGGCATACCATGACCAGTTATGATAGACGTGAGCTCCCTCCTCCGATTCCCCTCGGTCGACCCGTCAACACAGACTAAACTCGACGTCGCAGATTCTTCCTTCGATTCGCCGCACAGGACAGGCCGCCATGTCCCCTTACAAAACGGCAGGAACAGTATCCTCACCGGCGTTGCCACCGCTTCCGACTCCCGCGCCGACGTCAGCTCCCCGTACTCCGACGACGCCGGTCGCGCGTCGTCGCCTCACGGCAGCGGCACGCGGACCCCGACCAACGGCCCCTACTCGCCTGGAATGCGATCCATGTCCGCCAAGCAGGCCGACGGGTTCGAGGTCCAGAGCCCCGGTGACGTGCCAATGCAGTCCTTCCAGGACGGTCTGCCGCCCCCGCCGCCCGTCCGCCACTCGTGGAAGAGGATAGACGCCTGGGCCGAGGAAAACTACCCCGAACTCTGGGATCAACTCGGCGAGGGCGCCACCGCCAACGACCTGAACGACCTCGAGCATCAGCTCGATTGCTCCCTGCCCCAGGACGTGCGCGAGTCGCTCATGGTCCACGATGGCCAGGAGCGAGGAGGCATCCCCACGGGCATCATCTTTGGTTCCATGCTGATGGACTGTGAGGAGATTGTTCAGGAATGGGATACCTGGAGGAGAGTCAACCAGCAGTTCTTGCTCGACACGGCCAACGCCAAGCCCACGATACCGTCCAAGGCATTTGGAGGAAGCAGTGAGGCGTCATCCTCGAAGCAGCGACCGTCATCCTCATCATCTGCCGGCAACCCCGACGAATGGCGACAGAGCCTCCTGTCCCGACAGGACTCGGTCCCGGCCAACGCCGTCCAGAAGGCGTACGCTCACGCGGGTTGGATCCCCTTGGTTCGCGACTGGGGCGGCAACAACCTAGCGGTGGACTTGGCTCCGGGCCCCGGCGGCCGATGGGGTCAGGTCATTCTATTCGGCCGAGACTATGATACGAAATACGTCGTGGCCCGCTCCTGGGCTGCCTTCCTCGCACTCGTGGCCGACGACCTCAACAGCGGGAAGTGGTTTGTGGATGAGGATAACGGCGAGCTCAAGCTGAGAGAGTTTAAGGAGACGCGCATTGAGCCGGCCTACTTCAGCATCCTGCGGTGGCGGATGGACCAAAAGTACGGACGCCGGGCGGCCAAGCGCGCGTCGATGGCGCCTCTCAAGGCAGGTTCGCCCCTTGGCTCGCGGTCTGCCTCGCCATACCAGAGCCCGGTGGAAGCAAACGGAGACGTGCGTGGTAGGTCCATGCAGCGACTCAGCGCGTCGTCTCCCCTGACGAGCCCCATGCGACCGATATATGGAAAGCCGCCTCCTCTGAGTAGAGTCACGGAGGAGTCCACGATCCCCGAGATGCCCAGCGCCGAAATCCAGCCCAGCACGCTGGTCGAGGTGGAGACGCCGCCGGCGAGCGATGACGGCAAGAATGCGCTCCGAATCTCCACCTTGGGCCGCTCCGAGTCGGACCTGATCAAGCTCAAGGACAAGGACGGGGAGAACGAGATGCCTTCAAATAAAACGAATGGCAAGCAGCCGGCGGTTGCTGACGATTCGATGAAGACGATCGAGATCTGAGTCGAGCCGGCGGGCAATTCGAAACATCAGAGCTCGGAATATACATACACCACGATTGCATGACTTAATTTCTGCAAGCACCCCCTCCGCCGAGGGGATGTCTCTTTACAGACATAGTACAACACACACACACACATGGGCGTTGGAGGCGTCGCGACAGCCAAAGGAACGTGGCCCTTTTGGTGGCTGAATGGCAACTGGACAGTATCATAGTGGCGCGAGAACCAGCATATTGTGCCGTCTTCCCGGCTTGCGTTCTAATTCTCTTTCTGCACATCACGGCGGTCTGCCCCGGCGTGTTCGTGGTAGTGTGCGAGGGCAACAAGGCGGCAGCATTGTAGTTTATCTGTTCTTTTGGCTGTAACATTACAAACTTGGGGCTCGAGGCTTGTTGCCTTGGGCAGTCTAGAATTATGCCCAAGCGATTGTCCAACGCCGTTTATGGCTTTTTTGCTAAGAGAATGGAGAGAGTGGCATGGTTTTGACACTGATCGTCTGCCTTGTGCGGCTGAAGCGTGATTGGGCGGCAACCTGGTCTACTTGATACAGCGGCTCAGCTCCCGTGCAGAGAGGCTGGAGTTGGTGCTGCCACGTTGTCATGTTTGTCCAGTCGGCCGACGCGATGTAGGATTGGGAAGGGTGATGGTGTTGTGGTTGAGGTTGTGGTTGGTGGCAAGGCAGATCAGGGGACGGGAGGTCCACATTAGCCGCCGGCGCTAAGCAGCACGCGCGCACCACCTGCACCACCGGCTCATTCCTTGCTTCCTGATGCACAAGTTTGCATCGAGAGAGATGCTGCCATGAACTCGCGTCGACTGACCCGCTGCTGCGCCTTGCAGGGGTCTCGGTTGGCGGCGGGACTGGTCGTGGCGTTCCCTCGCTCCGGGGCAACGGGTCGCGGCGCTTAGAAGCACGACGGCGTTTCAGGAGGACGGCTGCGATGGAACCAACGTGCAGAGCGGATGGGTCGTTAACGGGGAGAGGTGAAGTAGCACGGCGAAGATTGTTAGGATGGGGGGGTTGAAAGGTGTTGGTTAGCGATGGGGGCTGGAGACGGGGGTGTTGTCTGCGGGTGGGCTGGACTTATAGACGGGTGCTCCCGCTGGGGGTTTTTCTTGTGCCTGTTTTCTTGTATACGTCTTCTTTGTCGTCTTCATGGTGGGTGTCTTGGTTCCTGTCTGAGTGACAGGCTGGTTGTCCGTGTTGCTGTATCGATATACACGCCACGTCTCTTGGATACCGCCCTTGGATGTCAGTCTTATGAGGATGACGGCATATCGACCCGGCCATGTTGATACAACACACGGCGACGACACGATGGAGGAACAGCAAGCGAGTCCCAACGCGGGCGGCGTCAAGTACGGGTTCGAGGACGTCAGTCTAAAGAGTCAGGAACAGAAGGCCAAGCCCAGCCGACCAGCCCGATGCTGTCCATCCTGGCTCTACGACGGCGACGGCAGGCATCCACCTTCACCATCTACCTTGTACTTCCTGCTAATAAGGTCCCAGGCATCGACCACGGCTGGAAGCCCTTCTCGATGACGGCCCCGGTCCTCGCCTGCCTCGCCGCGCTCTCGCTGCTCATCGCCGCAGGCATCGAGACGCTCGCGCAGCGCAGCAGCGAGAACGGCGGGCTGGCGCTGTCGCCGTCGCTCGACGACGTGCCGCGGTGGGTGACGTTTGCGTACAAGTACGTGCCCAACATCGCGGCCGCGCTGTACAGCCTGATGTGGAGCTGGGTCGACCTGGATGTCAAGCGCATGCAGCCGTGGTTCGAGCTGTCGAAGCCCGGGGGCGCGAGGGGTGAGGACTCGCTGTTTTTGGATTATCCGTGTGAGTTTGTGGCGTTTGTGCCGTGGACGTCGGCGAAGAAGAAGTATTAGTTCCTTCAACTGGGTACTGAGGTGGTTGCTGACTTACATGCGGCAGGCATTGGCTGGTGTTCCTGTCTGGAACGACCATGATGATCATCTTCTGGCTCATCACGCCGTTGCAGAGCTCGATTTTTGGAACTGGCACCGTCTTCCGAACACAGCCAGTTACGCTTATGAATAGGTCCCAGCTACTTCCCATGGCTGACCAGGTGTCGCTCCTGGGGCCCGAGGTTCTCAATATAGGGTATGCCATAGGGTGGCTTGGACAGACTTATCCTCCATTCACGGCCCCCGAGTATGCCCTCCTTCCGTATTACGTTGCGAAAGATCCAGCTCCGACGACATCGGAAGCCAATTGGACCGCCACTACGACAAAACTGTCCACGGAGATCACCTGTTGGCCGGCTCAGGTGACGAGGAAGGGAAAATCAACCGAATACTACTTTCTGAACGGTCAAGGATGCAATGCCACCATTCCTCTTCCTGGCCCTTTGAGCTACACGATGCAGTACGTGGGCTATTACTCAAGCGCATACTCAGATCTGTTTCTAGCTGGGCCAGACTGCCCTGAGACCCCCGATTCTATCCACCAGTTTCTCGCGATCTGGGCTCGAAGTGACCCAGCCCTCGACATAATGACGTACCCCGACCTCAACATTACAGCCCGCTACTGCCAAAGCCACTACTACAAAGAGCAAGTCGTGGCTTCGGTCCGTGCCCGCGACCTGCTACCGGATACGAGCGCGTTGCAAACAGTCTCCGAACGGCAGCCACTGACCGAATCGGAGTTCAACTCTACCGCTTTCGAGTATGTAATAGCAAACGGGATGGATTGGGGTGCAGAGGTCGCTATTCGAGACGCGCCCTTTTACTTTGTCATCGATCAGCATCTGAGGTTGATCAAGTATAATCTAACTTACCCGGTTGCGACTATGGCCGGCTACGCTCTCGCTGGGCAAAACTTATCAATGGACGAGTACTCTGATCCGACAACCCTCGATAAGGCCTACAATCGCGCCCACCAATATCTCTTCTCTGTCGCCGTAAGTCGTTTGCTTGTCAACGAAACCACCTTCTCCAACCGCACAGCTTCTTCAACCTTCCCGCTGTCCGGCGTCATTGTCAGCAGAGTGTTCTCAGCCGTCGTCGAGGGGCTCCTTGTCCTCTCAACCGTTCTCACCTTCTTTCTGCTTTGGCTGTGTCACAAGGCCCCCTCCAAGCTTCGTTCGAACCCCAACTCTATTTCGAGGCTCTCTGAGATCTTCCGCAACAGCCCCGAGACTCTGGAGGTGTTCCGCACAGTTGACAATGCCAACGAGAAGTCACTCTTGGAGCTTTTCCGGAATGAGACGTTTAGGCTCTCATATCGCGACGGGCCTGCCGAAGGAAAAGACAACTTGCAAATCGAGATCATCACCGAGCCGGACTCGCGGCAGGAAACTCAAGAGCTGGAGACGCAAGAGAGCTACTATGACCCCATCCGCCCTTTTGCCCTGACTCGAAAAACGGGCTTTATCTTCATTTTCATATTGCTGAGTGCAATTGCTGTGATCTCCTGGCTAAAGTCGGTTGAAGTTGCACAAACAGGTAACTCGGCGGAATTCCTTCGCATTGGGTACTGGTCGTGTGCTTACGATCTCTGCAGGACTGCCAAGACCATCCCAAAACTTCGAAGTCCTTCAAATCCTGGAGAACTATATCCCAACTGCATTTGCCACCCTCATTGAGCCTTTCTGGGTCCTACTTAACAGGATGCTTTGTGTCATGCAGCCTTTTCAGGATCTTGGCGCCGGCAGGGCACAGCCGTCCAGAACCATCGACAGCACATACACGGCGATTCCGCCGCAACTAGCTGTCTGGAGGGCCGTGAAAGCTCGCCACTTCATCCTCATGTTGATCTGCGTCACTACTCTGCTGGCGAATCTCCTTGGCGTTGGCATGGGTGCTCTTTTCAACGAGAACATTACAACTGCCGAGTATAGCGAGCCCATGGAGCCAATTCTATCGCCCATGTTGACCAACAAATCCGTGTCCGAGTTCCCGGAGTTCATCAGCGACCATCTATACAATACAGCCACCTACAAAGAACACTTCTACTTCGCCATGGCAAACATGACGCGCGGAACGCCATTAGGACCCTGGATATCGCCGGGGTATTTTTTCCAGCCTTACAACTTTGTCCCCAGAAACAGTAGCTCCCACGAGGACACCTACACTTTGCAGACTCGGGGGTTTGGCGCAAACGCAAACTGCCGGCCCGTTCCTGCTCGTCCCATGCCTGTTGGCGGACCGATAATCTCATTTCACAAGAGAGCCAATTCAACATCGTGCCCCGACGTCATCGTCAACGCCGGTGCGGCAATGCGACAGACGCAGTTTGCAATGGAACAGTATTATGGGATATCAGCAATCGAGTATATCCAGCGTGTGAATTCGGAGGCAGGCGACCATTGTCCGAATCTCCTTGTGCTGGGATGGGGCAGAACCCCCGACGGGCGGAAGGCGTTGAACGGAAGTGTCCAGGCCAGCTTCGCGATATGCGAGCCCCTTTTTGAAACGGCCATGTTCAATGTCACTGTTGATGCGTCGGGGAATGTGATTTCCTACAACAGAACGAGCAATATTGAGACGACACAAGGGTACGCAGACGATGTCCACATAGGGGAGATGTTAACATCATATGCCAGTGGCCTTGTGCAGCAACCTCGGTTCTCATGGCACAATGACACTATCGCACGAGACTGGCTGAACTACCTGGTCACAGTTTCGATCGAGTCAAGAGATCAGCTCGACCCGATGAAACCGCCTCCTGACCCCACGAAGCTGATTCCTGCTATCGAGGATGTTTATCGTCGGACGTTTGCCCTATTCATCGGCTTGGGCCGGGCCAGCTTGTTCGCGAAAGGCAACCCGAGCGAGTCCATCACAGGAACGAGCCACGCTCAGGAAACGAGAATCTTCTTGGACAAGGCCGCGTTGATAATCACTTTATCAGTCTTGTCATTAAACGTCATTGTCGCAACCATCTTCTACGCACGAGCAATCGTTTTCGTCCTGCCGCGCATGCCCACGAGCATTGGATCGATCCTCGCATACGTCGCCCCAAGCCGCGCAGTGGCCAGGTTGAACCGACGCGACCTGGGATTACAGAACCGCACCTACAGTTTCGGGCGATACGTGGGAGTCGACAAGAAATCGCACATCGGCGTTGAGCTGGACCCTTATGTGGTGCCTATCCCGTCGTCGTCTTTGAGAGGAGAGCGAACAGTTTTGGACCGTCTTCCGACGGGACTGTCAAGGCGCAAGACGACCAACTTGCGAGCTGGTTCTTGGTTATGAGATAAAGCCCTCATTTAAGTTGTTCGAAGAGTTTAAACAAGTTACCTTTGGATACGGTCTTGGACAGTGGAATCCTCTTTTCTGCACAGAAAAAGTCACACGCCAATAAAGCAATGTAAATGTTGGTATGAGATTTCATATCCAAAGTTGTTGTGAGTGCTATGCCTGTGTCTCCAAAATGCCACCCAAGAAACTAGACCTACAGAAGAGAACGATATACATTCGAATTGTTCATCAACAAACACCGTGTTGGTACATCAGACGGACAGCAGCCTTCCACCATCCTCCGATATCCAAGAGGGGCCCAATACTGTACTACTCCTACGAGGGTTGACATGATGGCATGTCCCACCCGTCATCGTTGCGAACTTAGGCAGCGAATCGAAGACCACGTCGCATCGCTCGCTTAGCATGCAAGGCGTTCATCTTGAAATCGTTGGACTGACCCGGGGTGCAAGTGACACCAGCCGCCATGCCCAGGACGGCAGACCATCCGCCACTAGCGCAGCGCTGGAAAGAAGTCCCGCCGATGCAGTTCCACGAGCCCTCTGAGGTGCAGGGGGTACCAGGAGCAAAGCCACCAGAGGGTGTGTTGCCACCGCCATTGCCAGGGCTGGGAGCAGGGCTGGGAGCGGCAGAAGTAGAGGCGGCGGGCTGCTTGGAGGTATTGCTACCGCCATTTCCAGGGCTGGGAGCAGGGCTGAGAGCGGCAGAAGTAGAGGCGGCAGGCTGCTTGGAAGACACCGTGATGAAGACACCGCCGGGGGGCGCCTTCGTTGACTTAGTAGGTTTGCTGGTAGGAGTAGGAGGCTGGGAGGTCTGGGAGGCGGGAGCGGGAGCTGCAGTGGAAGAAGGTTGGCCACCTGCAGGATAAGAACCGCCGCCGTTAGCACCAGTCGCCTTCTGGCATCCAGCACCAGCAGGTATCTTGAGTGCCGAAGGGACGCCGAATTGGTCCAAGTCTTGTCCAGGGTTCGGAAACTGGACATCCGTTGTCGCTTCCGTTTCGCAGCCGTTACCAACGTTGGCAACAAACATGTCGGGCAGAGTGCTCATGAAGCCGCTTGAGCCACCAGAGCCGGTGACGGTCAGGGGTGCGCAGTTCATGTACATCTCTCGGTTTCCGACCTTGTTGAACCAAGTCCAGGCCAGGGTGTAGTTGCCGGTGGCCAGTTTTTCGGGGATAGTGAAGTCGTACTTGTAAGGGTCCGCGACACCGGCACCACCCTCCATGTTGCCCGTCTGGCCCTTGGCAGGGCACCCGCCCTCGATGGACTTGATAACCTTCCAAACAGAATTCTTGGTGGGCTGGAGATCAGTAGTGACAGAGATCTGGCAAGATCCTCCACCATGGACTGCGGAGCCAATAAAGGCAAGCTGCTGGGTGCTTCCCTGCCCGTAGACATTGCTGGCACCTTGTAGGTCGTAGACTCCCTCGCGCATCTTGCAAGGGAAGTCGGAGCCACTGCTGTCTAAGGGACCGTTTTCCAGGCTAGATTTGCCGTAGGGGACAGGATTGCTCATCTTCATGTGAGCGCAGGCAATGGTGGCCAGGCCACCGAGAACGAGAGTCTTCATGAACATTTTGAGGAGGGTTTGATATCGATGCCGTTGTCGATATTGAGAATCTAATCGTTCCAGACGAAAGATTCTGAATTCTATGCAGTTGCGGAGAGTCGTCGAGACAAGTCGGGCGAGGGGGCGAAAACTGCAACCAGCGGAAGTCAGTATATCATATGTCCGCCAAAGTGTCGCAAATATATTCGTCCACCGTTGTGGCCATCGTCCAACATATGGAAACGCCAGGAAGACAAACAGCTCATGGCGAAGCTGGCTGAGCGTTCCTGATATCGATGGCCACTCGTGTGAGGGGAAGGATGGGAAGGACACAAATCCTTCGTTTGCTGCGACGTAGGCGGCAGTCAGACGTGGAGACTCACAAGTGAAAGCCGACAGATCCGACGGGCGTCCACGCGAGCTGTGGGACACAAGCGGCGCGAGACTTGAGGTCTGTTGGATTGCCGATCCCGGAGAGAAAAAAGTTGGGTATGAATCAACAAGGTCTAGCCTCGGAAAATAATGAGGGAATGAAAGTCGTCTTGACGACAAACCACTTTTGGTATGAAGGAATGTATTGGAAGGCTGATGCTCTCTGAGGACAAGACAAGATGAAGGCCCGGGAGAGGGCGAGCATCTTATACCAAGCCGTCCGTCGGTCCCTGGGTGTCGCCACCAGCGGCCATCTGGATACATCCCACGGGGGCTAGAACTGAACAGGGAAACAGACGCGTCGACGAGGCCAGGGCTCCAGATCATGGATTCGGGGTCATTGGATGGGAGCAAGGGCATCTGGGCCGAGGCGCGGGAAGGGGTGCCATCCTACCGCCCGCTGATGGCACGCATTTCGCCACAGGAAAGAGAAAAGGACGAGGAGGGGCCCAACCAGTACGAGTAATCCAACGCGTGGAGCCGAGCCCTTGACGTTTCGAAGCGCGATGACTAGTCAGGGGTACCACGATGTCGAAGGGAGGACTGTCGTCGGACCCATGATAGGCCAGGAAGTCGGTTTCAGAGGCGCAAAGTCGCGACTGTGGTAGCCAGTACAAGTACAGAGCCGTGCGAGAGGTGGAGAC
>PKSG01000371.1:0-17443 GCA_002916505.1 Tolypocladium paradoxum | reverse complement strand
CCAGAGTGGCTTGCGTCTCCACGCCCCTGAGCAGCCTGCCTCTTCTTGCCTCTCCGCGCCAGGCCCGGGCACGGGCCAGATGCCGGGATGGGGCTGGTATGTGCCCGTGGAATCTGCAGATGACAGATGCCCAAGCGTCGCCTGCCTGTCAGATTGTACGGAGTTCGCAGTACGAGGACGAGAATCGTCTGGGACTCTGGGCAAACTCGGCCCTCAGCAAGCGAACGGGCTTGCTGTCCAAGCTCCAAGCCGACGGGCCGCTCGCCTGGCCTGCCTCATCCTCCACTCCGTCTTGTTGATACGAGTGTCCGTGTTGCCCGACGTCGATGGTGGCCTCCAATCAGGCCGCTTTGACAGCCCGGACGCAGAAGCTCTCCCGACGCCTGCGCGACCCTTGGTGGTGGTGCGACCAGTCAGGTCGCCGTATCCACACAACGCCACGCTTCCACTTGAGACGCCCAGCCACTGCCGAGCCTGAGGGCCTCTGGCTCGGCTGAAGGCTGGCGCATTCCAGGGTTTGATCGACGAACATCCAGATCCCAGCGCTCAGTGACTCCGTGTTTCCAGCCGCTGTGGTTGGGCGACGTCTGCATGCCACCAGCAAACGCCGGGCAGTCTGGCCCTTTCGTCCGACAAAACACCTCACAATCCCTGTGTATACATGGCACCCCGAGGGCCACCCATATCATCGTGGACGCACCACACTGATGAAGGGGGTTGCCCCTATGCCTCGGGCAGCAGAGGGAGGGCTTTGGCCTGAGGTGCGTGGCAGGGGTTCAACCGTTCAGGGCTGCAGCCACCCCTGGCAAGGGCCAGACGAGCCACCACCACCACAATAGCTCGTAGCATTTCTGGAAATTCTCAGTCACCGTGTTTGACGACATGCAGAAGTTGCTTGTTCTAGGCGAGACACGGTGGATTTGCGTGTCGTCAGCCGTCCTGCATGGCATTGTCGGGCCACAATGCCCCGCACGTGACATTGAGCAAAGGACCCGCGTCATCAGCATCATCACTTAATGTCGCCAGCAATTGCAGGGCTCTTCCCGGACTGCCACAACCAGTCAATGGCGGCGCAGGGGTTGACCGTTGAGCAGCCCGCCAGTCGCAGACTCGCAGTTGGAGGATTGCCCATTCTGGCAGTTTTGAGAGTGGAGCCTCCATCGCGAGTGGTGGGGACTCGTCAGGTCCCGGTGAAACAAGATCAAGTTTCAAGCTTAGCATTAGTATGTTAATGGTTCTTTTTGGGCACGACACCGCTTGCCTGACTCGCGAGGCACAGCGAGAGCAGGAGCGGGAGCCGGGGGGCATTCTGTGGTGGCCCTGTCGGGAGTCAAGGCCAGAGGGAGGGGCCAGACGACGGGTCTGGAAAAGTGAAGCTATCGTGTCCGTACTGGCTGCGGGCAGCCAGTTGCGATGCTGCGGCCTATGACGCGGCCGTTACTTCGTACTCGTCCCAGCAATCTGGAAGGAAGCTGCCAACAGCACTGGGCCAACAGTCCCGATGGAGTGTTTTTGGCGCCGCACCCTGGTCCCTGGCAGAGCCATCCACGATTCCGCTCTGCTGGAAAGCGATCCAAACTCCAAAGAATACCGTGCAGATGCGCGTTGGTAGCGCCCTTACGCGACCGCTCTAGGCGACCGCCAGGGTTTGCCTCGTGTCGTCTCCAGATTTGTCGCTACACTCCGCAACTTGATGCCCAGCGACATGTACCTACGCAGAGCCCCCCAATTGCCAGCATCCCAAAGGCGCCGTGGCGTACCGAGTAGCGGGCCATCAACTCCCTGCTTCCCGTCGCGACTCGTCGCAAACCCGGCGCTAAATGACCGACGAACCCGCCAGCTGAGCTGTCATGCCACCACCCGCGCCAGTGGCATGAGCAAGCGCTTCTTGAGACTCCACTAGATGGTCAACTCAAAGTCCAGGACCAGGGCCTCGTCTCTCTGCCCTGCTTGTGTGCATACAACTGCTGTATAGGCCATTCTACTGTTGATTTACAGGACCAAGGCGGCTGCATTTGGACCAGAATATGACGAGGGTCCACCTGTGTTACGAGTAGATGCTCTGCATGAATGCCCTGCTGGGCTGGGCCTAGGTAAGGTAATCTGTACTCACCCTGGGCTGGCATCATCGCCGCCCTGAGCAAGCACTCCTCCCGCTTGCTTCATCGTCTGAACTTGATGTCTGAGATTCCGGTCGAAGCGGAGATGCGCTGCCCGTCTAGGCATGATGTACCATGAATGATCCTCCCGCAGAACCACCCGCATCTCCCTCGCTTGTCTAGTCAATGAAACGTGGCAGCCCACGATGCTGCCCTGCACGCCTGCTCCGCTGCTGAGGATGCATCCCGCCTGACATCCCAACTACCTGGCTACCCCCCACAAACTCCGGGTTTGACAGGTTTGGCAGACGGGTGCAACGTTTCTCACTTGGCGGACCCAAAGTACCTGTAGGTCTGGTTTATGAGGTACGCATTAATATATGGCATAGTGCAGAGTATTGGCGAGTGTAGCAAGGAAATATAAGCAGGGCATGCGGTGTTACCACTAGCTGTTCCCTTCAATTTTACTTTGATTGCCTCGTACGGTTCATTTTCTTCTGGCGAACCAACCTTCCACAGACTCGCCATGGACCGATAACCAACATGACAGAGTCCAAGCTCTGACAAGTCATTGCCGGCTTCGAACGGATTCTTCCCGACCTTGGCAACGTGTTGGCTCGACTGGCCTAGTCGACGCGCCAGTCAGCAAGCTCCCCAACATCACCTTTGCTTCAACCACCCAGGACCTTCTATCCACGACGCACCACCAACCGGCGGCCGGCCGCCCAAGTCTTTCGGTCCTGCTGACCGCCACGTCTAAAAAAGGCCTACCGGAGGGCCATGCCATCCTGCGGCCATGAAACTGACCCTTCGTCGGAGCGACGCTGGCGCCCAAGGGCGGAGGAGCCCTCAAACAGCGCCGTTCAAGGTGGCCTTGTCCTCGCCCCCTTTCACTGACGAGTCAGCAGACGCACCACGGTCGGCGACAACTAGCAACAGACTCACCGTCACCAAATGCCCATTCTCTTCGCGTCCACATCGACATCCTATCCCTGCAAAACTCTCCATAGTCCCAATCACGCTTCTCCAGATCCTTGGGGCAGAGGAAAATGTACAAATTTGTGTCTTTGACCTCGCCCACGACCTCCTTGCCATCCTTCTTCTGCAGGAGCTCGACCTTGACCTTTACACGCTCATATTCCGACCCCTCGAAGTAGTCCAGCTTCTTCATGTTGGCATCGGTCAGGCCAGTCGCATACACGCCGCGCACCTTGCGGCCCTTCTCGGGTACCACGCCAGGGTAGTCGGCATACTGAACGCGATAGCGGCAATGGTCGTTTAGATTTGCGTGAGTGAACGTATGGAGATCGCGGATGGCCTTGGGCGGGAGCTTGTCCCCGTAGCACACACTGAAGAAGACCTCGGGGGCCATCTATCATACTGTCAGCACTCAGCACCAGATCGAGGGTGCCGCAAGCGATGGTTTTACCAGAGTGCCTGCGCGCGTTAGTATTACTGTTCGCGAAACCTCTAAATACGACATGGACTGTGCACATACCATAAAAGAAAGCCGTATGCTCTCCGCTCATCTTGTCTGCTCTGTTGCTGAAGATGCAGCTGAGGCAGCAGAGCATTCGGTAGCAGTCAGAGGCTCAGAGTGACACAGAGCTTGATAAGGAAGCCCACGTGAAACAAAAGAGGAGGGCTTGCGGATTGACTGACGCGCTTCGTTGGAGGCCGTGAATGAGGAGAGTTGATGCAGCAGGAAGCCAAGCCTCGGAGGGCGCAGCTTTATACTGAGCGAGCGGCGGCGACCCTCGGAATCGGAGTCGGTGGGGTTTGCAGTGTTAGACTCAACCCTTGGATCGCAGCCACGTAAACAAAGGTATCAATGCCGAAGCAAAAGACACGTGGTAATTAGTGCTCGCTGCCGAGGACTGGATGTTGAAGACGTGAATCACGAGCGGCATACTCCGTACACGCAACCCGAGGAACCACCCAGTGGTGCCTGAAAGGCCGAGACGGTCAGACTGTTCGATCCGATGCGATAAGATAAACCATTCTTATCGGGTCCCAGTTCATGCGCTCACGCCCCAGCGCTGAGGTGTGAACGCCATTAGCGGCGGAATTTAGTTGTTGCACCGCCTAGCGCCATTGGGATTGGCAACCGCAGCCCCCGGATTCGAGGTGTCTTGTAATTTTCAACGCGAAGCGTCCTCGCATCCACTGTGAGCTCCAGCGAAGCAGGCACCGAGCAACGCGGATCTTCATCACCACAGCACCTCGAACCCGAACGTCGCGCAGCAGACGACTCCTCTCGAACGAGACGACCTCACTTTTACTCCGACATATTTAAACTGCTGCATTCGCCCACCTTGTCGCAGACGACGTCTTCGCGACAGCCTCGCGATCCACGCGCCTCGACATCCGGCACCTTCAAGGTCTGAGCAGGTCGACGCCATACCTCCCTCGAATGGAAGGAATGGTTGCGTCTTGTGGACGAGGATGATGCAGCCATGTCGGGCACCACTATTGACGACGTCGTAAGACGTCTCAGCACCGCAGATCTAGGTACGTTATCCTTGCGATCGGTGTCATGCGCCGCCATGTGATGTTGCATGCCATCATGCCTGGAGCACCTCGGCTGACATCGTGGACGCATAGATGCCAGACTCAAGCTAGAAGCTGCGACCACCTTGCGCGACAGCCTTGATCATTACACGAGCGGGCCCATATACACACCATTTCTGAAACGGTTGATGCCCATCTTCATCAACATCCTCCGTGGACCATGTATCTTTCAAAGCAACTCTCCGGAGCAGGTAAGTTCAAACACGAATCACAAACGCAAGCGGGTCATTCTTCTAACATAGACTCTAGAAACTCCGGCACTGCATTTTGGAAGTGCTTCATCGGTTGCCGACCGCGCCCGCTCCCGCCGAGCCGTTCGAGCCCTACGCCGAAGAGATTTGCGACTTGCTGATGCAGCTTGTGCGAACAGACAACGAAGACAATGCGACTCTGTGCGTCAAGATCACCTCGGACATTATGCGCCACCAACACAAGGTCCTGCAGGGAAAGGTGCAGCAGTTTCTCTCCCTGATTCAGGAACTCTTCGAACAGATGGAAAAGGTTGTCCGGGAGCAGTTGGACAATGCACCATTGACAACGGCCTCGCAAACCGGTGCGCCGTCGACACCCGGGAGCTCGCAGACGAATTTCCAATCACCCCGACCTGGATCGCCAGTGGCCTCGGTATCAGACCTCGGAGCAGACCCGCAGCAACAGAACCGTCCCCTCCTGAAGGGCATGCAGTCCTTCAAGGTTCTCTCCGAGTGCCCGATCATCGTCGTCTCTATATTTCAGATCTACCGAAACACGGTGTCGCAGAATGTCAAGGCCTTCGTTCCCTTGATCAAGGGCGTCCTGTTGCTGCAGGCGAGTGCCCAGAAGCAAGCCCATGCCGATGCCGCGGCAAAGGGTCAAATCCACACTGGCGTGAGCCCTGCTGTTAAGAACAGAGCGGCATTTGGCGAATTCATCACGGCTCAGGTTAAAACTATGAGCTTCCTGGCCTACCTCTTGCGCCAGTACTCTTCACAACTCCAAGACTTCTTGCCGACTCTGCCGGAAATCGTCGTCCGACTGCTCAAGGACTGCCCCCGCGAGAAGTCTGGAACCAGGAAAGAGCTGCTCATCGCTATCCGTCACATTATTAACTACAATTTTCGGAAAATCTTCCTGCCAAAGATCGATGAACTGTTGGATGAGCGAACTCTGACTGGCGACGGTTTGACGGTATACGAGACTATGCGACCGTTGGCATACAGCATGCTCGCCGACCTCATTCACCATGTTCGAGACTCGTTGAGCCCTGAGCAGATTCGAAAGACTGTAGAGGTCTACACGAGGAATCTACAGGACAACTTCCCTGGAACCAGCTTCCAGACGATGAGCGCAAAGCTGCTTCTTAACATGGCAGAATGCATTGCCAAACTGCCAAACAAGGTGGATGCGAGGCACTATTTGATTATGATTCTAAATGCCATTGGCGACAAGTTTGCTGCCATGAACCGCCAGTACCCGAATGCCGTTAAGCTCTCCAAGCAGTATCACCAACAGGCAGACGCGGGCACGCCCGAATCCTACCTCGCGGACAAGGAAAACCATCCTGACTGGGACGAAACGGACATCTTCTCTGCGGTTCCCATCAAGATTACCAACCCTCGCGACAGAGGCGCCGATCCGGTGGTGGACAACAAGTTTCTGTTCAGGAACCTTATGAATGGGCTGAAGAACACCTTCTACCAGCTAAGGACGTGCAATATCGGCACCCCAATCGATCCACAGAACGCGCCGTCGCACTGGCAGGATGTATCGTACGGCTTCACCGCGGAGGAGGTCAACGTCATCATCAAGTTGTTCCGGGAGGGCGCGTACGTCTTCAGATACTACGAGATCGAGAAGCCTGCCTCGGAGTCCCAGTACATGTCCCCCGTCGAATACATGGCGAACTTCTACATGGTATCCAGCAGCAAGGAGGAAAAGGAGCTCTTGGAGACGTTCGCCACCGTCTTTCACTGCATCGACCCCGCCACCTTTCACGAAGTCTTCCAACAAGAGATCCCACGACTTTACGACATGATCTTTGAGCACACCGCGCTGTTACATATACCCCAGTTTTTCCTTGCCAGTGAGGCAACTTCGCCCAGCTTTTGCGGCATGCTTCTTCAGTTTCTCATGGAACGGATCGATCAGGTGGGGTCAGCGGACGTCAAGAAGTCGTCCATTCTGCTCCGGCTCTTCAAGCTGGCTTTTATGGCAGTGACTCTCTTTTCCGGGCAGAATGAGCAGGTACTTCTGCCGCACGTCGTCACCATTGTCACCAAGTCTATCGAGTTATCAACAAAGGCAGAGGAGCCCATAAACTACTTCCTCCTCCTGCGTTCCCTGTTCAGGAGCATTGGCGGCGGAAAGTTTGAGCAGCTCTACAAGCAGATTCTGCCTCTACTTGAGATGCTGCTGGACGTCCTGAACAACCTCCTCATGGCTGCCAGAAAACCCTCCGAGCGGGACCTGTACGTCGAGCTGTGCCTCACTGTGCCTGCGCGGCTTAGCCATCTCCTGCCGCATCTGAGCTTTTTGATGCGCCCTCTCGTCGTCGCACTACGAGCGGGAACCGAGCTCGTTGGCCAGGGCCTGCGGACTCTGGAATTGTGCGTTGATAACTTGACTGCAGACTATCTGGATCCCATCATGGCACCGGTGATTGACGAGCTCATGACTGCGCTGTTCAATCACCTCAAGCCGCACCCGTACAGCCATTTCCACGCTCACACGACTATGAGGATTCTTGGAAAGCTTGGCGGCAGGAATCGCAAGTTCATGACTGGCGCCGTGCCTCTCACCTACAAGGGCTACGCGGACGACTCATCCAGCTTTGACATGCGAGTCATTGGATCCAAGAAGGACCGTGCGTTTCCAGCAGACCTCGGTATCGATTTCGCCATTCAAAAGCTCATGGAGGTACCGAAACTGGGCAAGAATAACCCGGGCCGCCAGTACGATGAGTACTACAAGAAGCAAGCCCTCCATCTGATCAAGTCGCAGCTCAAGCTGCGAATCGGATTCGATCAACTTCCCAACGACTTGGCGAGGGTTGTGCGCCTGCAAGCCCAAGATCTGCTGACGCGAAAGATGGACATCAACTTCGCCCCCTTTGAAGTCTCTAATCGTGAAAAGTCTATTCCCAAGAAGGACGAGCAGGACAAGATAACCAAGACGTTGCTCAAGGCAGTTATGTTCGCTGAGTCAATCCCGGAGTTCAAAGATGATGCGGATGCGTTCCTCCTCGACATCTGCCGGCATTTTACCCTGATCGAAGTTGGTCGGTCCCTGGTCGATCTCAAGCGCAACTTCAGCCCCTTCGATCCAAAGGCCGGCGAGGGGCCCCTGCACATCGACACGAGGATCTTGTCAGACGCAATTGTCGAGTCTCTTGCATCAGACCATCCTGATGTGCGGGAGGCAGCGAAACGGGCGATTCAAGAGCTCTACAACTGCGCAGCCATCATTTTCGGCTCGGAGAACAATGTTGGCCGTCTGCCACTATTCAGCCACCTCAGCAGCACCTTCTGCCACAGTTGCTACGAAGAAGAGTGGTTCACCAAGACCGGCGGCGCTCTGGGTATCAACTTTCTGCTTACTGAGCTCGACTTTGGCGATGCCTGGGTGGCATCCAAGCAAACCGAATTCATCCGTGCCCTGATGTACGTGATTAAGGATATGCCTCAGGATCTACCGGAAAAGACTAGGTGTCTGGCACAGACGAGCCTGGAGGTATTATTGAAACGCATCACGAAGAACATCAAGAAGGAGGATGCACTGCCCATCCCGCAACCTCCGGGCCAGCCCCCAGTCAAGCAGCCTCGCCTCGCTCAGATCTGCATGCAGTTCAATAATGAGCTTTCTCACATGAACAAGTTTGTTCGTGAGACGGCTAGGCAAGCCCTCGAGCTTGTGGCCAAGGCTGCAGGATGCGAGGTCTGGGAGCTCCTCGACCCCTACAAGGAGAGATTTTTGCAACCCATTTACTCCAAACCTCTGCGTGCGCTGCCATTCAGCATCCAGATCGGATACATCAATGCCATGACGTATCACATGGGCCTCAAGAACGACTGGGTCAAGTTTGATGACAATCTGAACCGCTTGCTTATGGAGTCGTTGGCTCTGGCAGATGCAAACGACGACTCGCTGGCCAACAAGCCGGCGGAGTTCCGGACGCACGAGCACATTGTCAACTTGAGAGTTTCATGCATCAGACTGCTTAGCACGGCAATGACATTTGACGAATTCGCCAACAACCCCACAAAGGGCAAGATTCTGTCAGTGTTCTTCAAGTGTCTGTATTCAGAGTCCAAGCCGACCATTGCTGCGGCCAACGACGCCTTGAAGTCAGTCCTTGCGGTTGATAGGCGGCTGCCAAAGGACTTGCTGCAAGGCGGTCTCCGCCCCGTGCTGCAAAGCCTCTCGGATCCAAAGAGACTGAGCACGCATGGCCTGGACAACTTGTCGCGACTTCTCAAGCTGCTCACTAGCTACTTCAAGGTCGAGATAGGGGCTCGATTGCTTGACCAGATAGAGTCCATCGTGGAGCCCAGCGCGTGGCAACAAATCTCGTTTACCTTTTTCGAGCAACATCCTCAGATGAAGGTCATCTCGGCCATTCTCAACATCTTCCATCTTTTGCCCGCCCCAGCGGAGACCTTCAAGGAACGTCTCATCGAATGCTTCCTTGGGCTTGAGGATAAGCTCAGGAGGACCATTCAATCCCCATTCCGCGTCCCAATGTACCTGTATCTCAACAGGTACCCCAAGGAGATCTGGGCATACCTGCTCGCGAAACTGGACGACCTGAAATACGGACGGCTATTGGCTCAAGTTCTGCGTCACCCCGACAGCACAGCTCTCAGAGAGGTTGCCGCTGAGAACATCGAAGGCCTGATCAGCAAGTGCAATGAAGTGATGGCCCTGAACAATGAGAAGAAGTTCATCGCCGTTGTCAACACTATCCACATTCTCGACTCAATTAGCCACTCGACGAGTAATAGTGGCTGGATGGGCAAGAAGGAGAACATTTCGTGGCTCAAGGCTATCGGCAAAGATCTGGAGAATCACCTCCGAAGCTACACTCTTCCAGCCAACCTTCGCCTGCCTGCGTACCAAGCCGCAGAACAGTTGATGAATGTTCTGGTCAAGTCACTCGACAGAAACCCGAAGGACTTGGATTCTCTGTTCAACCTGATCGAGTCCGTGACAAGTGATGAGCTTCGCTCTACACAGTCCTTGTTCTCGTTCATATACAGCAAGGTCATCAGCAGCGAATCGATGGACTTTTGGAAGACGACTTTCCTGCGATGCCTGGACGCCTATTCAGGAAAGGTTGCGTCGAACAAGACCAAGTACTTTCTGTTGCACTACATTGTCAATCCCATCGTGGCAATGGACGTCATGCGGCACTGGAACCACCCGGAGCCAAACAGGGCGCAGCGACTCATGGATAGGTCTGTGATTGATGCTGTCAGCACCAAGATCTGGAAAGTGCATCCTGAGATGGCCCCCGATGACCAAGCACAGCCTGGCATCGACCACACCAGATTCGAGGTTCTCCAACTCTCGGCAATGCTCGTCAAATACTACCACACCACGCTGCAAGAAGCCCGCAAGGACATCATCAAGTTCGGGTGGACCTTTATCCGCCTCGACGATGTCATCAACAAGCATGCGGCATACGTGGTGATTGGATACTTCATCGCGCACTACGAGACGCCGCCCAAGATCGTCAGCCAGGTCTACCTGTCCTTGCTCAAGACGAACCAGAACGAGGGGCGTGCGTTGGTGACACAGGCCTTGGAACTCATCGCGCCCGTGCTGCCCAAGCGATGTGGAAGTGGCCCCAACGAGCGCAATGCGCCCTGGGCCGTTGCGCCGAGACGTATTCTCGCGGACGAGGGCCAGAACGTGCAGCAAATGACTAGTATTTTCCACTTCTTGGTCAGGCATCCAGAGCTGTTTTTCGACGCGCGAGACAAGTACGCCACCTTGCTCATAACGTCCCTGAGGAAGGTTGCGGCTCCACCAAACCCTTCTCATGAAAGCAAGAAGCTCGCGTTGAACATGATGTGGCTCATCTGGACATGGGAGCAGTGGCGAGTTGAGGGCAAGAACTCGCCGACCCTGACAGCACGGGAGCTGTCCCTGTCGCCAAACTCGAGAAAGCGCAGGCTGGATGCGGACCAGCCCATGTCCTCTCCGCCTGCTGTAAGGCAGACTGCCCCGGGGGAGCGCAACGACTACCAGATCCCCCAGATATTCCGCCAGAAGATGGTCAAGTATCTGGTGGAGTTCATCGCACAGCTCAATGAACGATATCAGCTCCCGTCGGCAAAGCCCCGCGACACCAACACCACTTCCGTCCCCATGCCGCCACCAAACACTGAGCTCTGCAAGAAAGCCATGGGCCTGCTGTACAACCTGGTGCAGCCTCAGTACTGGGGCGATCTTGAGCTTGATCTGTTCCCCAACGTCACCGATGTCATTCTCGGAAGCGACAAGACGCAAGCCATCCTCAGCGCTGACCCGACGGACAAGGAGAAGTTTGACGAGAGGTTCCTCACCAACATCATCAACACGCTGCAGGTTGTGCGAATTGTCCTCAACTTCAAGTCTGACGAGTGGGTGCAGAAGCATTACGCCGCGGTTCAGAAGGTCTTGGAAAAGTGCCTGAAGTGCGAGAACCCCGAGATTCAGGATTGCCTGCATCTTGCCGATAAGAAGTACGATGATGATCGGGAGTTGAAGGCTATTGTCAAGCGTGTTCTCGACGCTGTGCCCGAAGACACTCCAATGGAAGACGCGGACGCAGAGAGCGAGGCCGAGGTTCAGACGTCAGAGATTATCTCATATCTCTCACAAGCGGCGACCGAAGCAATGAACAACGCTGCCTACATCTCTGGTGTCAACCTTCTTTGGTCGCTAGGGAATCGCAAGCCGGCAGTCATTGACCAGCACATACCGTCTCTGATGAAAGCCCTGCAAAGCAAGCACGCACGGGAGCATGTGCAGCACTACAATGCCGTTGCCACCCAGGCTGCAGGTGCTAACAACCGTGCCCAGGATGGCAGCCCGACACCGGGAGAAATGTCTGCTTACGACTTGGAGATTCAGACCAAACTGATGATCAAGGAGATCCAAACAGTGGCATTGCGCATGGAGCATCTCGGGGACAACAGGCGACCATTCCTCAGCGTGCTTGCGACTCTGGTGGAGAAGTCGATGCATATCGAGCTCTGCACTGAAATACTCAGCATGGTCGAAGGCTGGGTGTTCCGGTCCGAAGGAACGTGGCCCACCCTGAAGGAAAAGACAGCTGTGCTTCACAAGATGCTGTCGTTTGAGCATAGGGCGGACCCAACGATGCTCTCCAAGTTCTTGGAGCTCGTGATCAGGATCTACGAAGACCCCAAGATCACGCGGACCGAATTGACGGTGCGAATGGAGCATGCGTTCCTCATCGGCACTAGGGCTGCGGACGTGGAGATGCGCAATCGATTCATGGCCATCTTCGACAAGAGCTTGTCCAAGACTGCGAGCGTCCGTCTTTCTTATGTCCTGACGTCGCAAAACTGGGACACGCTCGCCGACTCGTACTGGCTTGCTCAGGCCTCTCAACTCCTCTTGAGTGCCGTGGAAGTGAACACAAACATTCAGCTTCATCCAGACGACTTCAAAGTCATGCCCGCCTCTCAGCTGGCCACGGTCTATCCAAAGGACAAAGACTCGAGGGAACCAAACATGATGCCCGACGACAAATTCGAGTCTTTCATGACGGGCCATCGTCGGTTCGTTGCTGAGCTTGGCGAGGTCAAGGTCCGAGACATCATCGAACCCCTGGCGCAGCTGCAGCATGTCGATACCGTGCTGGCTCATCAAATCTGGGTGGCCATCTTCCCGCTCTACTGGTCTGCGACTGCCCGCGACGAGCGACCGGACCTCGAGCGAGGCATGGTGGCGTTGTTGACAAAGGACTACCACAGCCGCCAGATCGATAAGCGGCCAAACGTCGTCCAGTCACTTGTTGAAGGAGCCGCGAAGACTTGGCCGGAGTGCAAGCTGCCGCCACACGTCTTGAAGTTTGAGGCCAAGACTTACGACGCCTGGTACACGGCACTGGTGCAGCTCGAAAACGCGGCGATCAGGCCAGAGATTGAATCAGCCACTGTTCGCGAGAGCAACCTGGACGCACTCGTTGAGCTGTATGCGTCACTGCAAGAAGACGATCTTTTCTATGGGACGTGGCGTCGGCGCAGTCAGTTTGTTGAGACCAACGCTGGTCTCTCGTACGAACAGAACGGCATGTGGGATAAGGCCCAAAAGTTGTACGAGACGGCCCAAATTAAGGCAAGGACTGGCGTCATACCCTTTTCGCAGGCCGAGTACATGCTCTGGGAGGACCACTGGGTCTTGTGCGCCCAGAAGTTGCAGCAGTGGGAGATCCTGCAAGACTTTGCCAAGCACGAAAACTACCAAGACTTGCTTCTCGAATGTGCTTGGCGCAACACGGACATGTGGCAGGATGCCCAGCACCGCGAAGCGCTTGACAACGTGATCAAGGGCGTCATGGATGCGCCGACACCCCGGAGAGCGTTCTTCCAGGCGTTCATGTCCCTGCTCAAGTTCCACAACCAGCAAGAGACTGGTGTCGACTTTGCTCGTGTCTGCGACGAGGCGATCCAACTGTCGATACGGAAATGGCATCAGCTTCCAGAGAGGCTGACCAATGCGCACATCCCCCTGCTGCAGAACTTCCAACAGCTTGTGGAGCTGCATGATGCGAGCGTCATCTGCCAGAGCCTGGCAAACACGAATTCGTCCAACCTCGACGTCAAGTCTGGCGAGCTCAAGCTGCTCTTGGGTGCATGGCGTGACAGGCTGCCGAACGTCTGGGACGACATCACCGCCTGGCAGGACCTAGTCACCTGGAGACAACACATCTTCAGCATGATCAACCAGACATACCTGCAGCTGCTTCCCCAGCAGAACCAGCAGAATGCGGGAGGCGCCAATTCCTTCGCCTACCGTGGGTATCACGAGACGGCTTGGATCATCAACAGGTTTGCCCAGGTGGCTCGCAAGCACAGCCTTCCGGAAGTCTGCATCAGCCAGCTGAGCAGAATTTACACCTTGCCCAACATCGAGATTCAAGAAGCCTTCCTCAAGCTTCGAGAGCAAGCCAAATGCCACTACGAGAATCCTGACGAGCTGTCCAGCGGGTTGGACGTCATCAACAACACCAACCTGAATTACTTCAACCCACAACAAAAGGCAGAATTCTATACCCTCAAGGGCATGTTCCTCGAGAAGCTCAATCAGAAGGACGAAGCTGATCACGCCTATGGCACTGCGCTATACTTTGACATTGGTGCAGCCAAGGCCTGGGCAGAATGGGGCTATTTCAACGACAGGAAGTTTAAGGAAGATCCTTCGGACTTGAATGCAGCTCGGCAGGCCCTCACCTCTTACCTACAGGCTGCTGGCAGCTACAAGAACGCCAAGTCTCGAAAGCTCCTGGCCAGAATTCTCTGGCTGCTCAGCCTGGACGATGCCAAGGGCACGATCGCCATGGGTTTCGACGACTTCAAGGGCGAGACACCGGTGTGGTACTGGATCACGTTCATTCCTCAGCTGCTCACGGGACTGGGCCACAAGGAAGCCCCCCGCGTCTACCAGATCCTGTTGAGCATCGCCAAGTCGTATCCTCAGGCGCTGTACTTCCAGCTCCGGACGAACCGCGAAGACATGCACCTCATCCGGAAGAACCAGGAGGCCAAGGAGCGAACCCGACAGCAGCGTGCGCAATCGACAGCTTCGAGCGGCAAGCCCAGCGCGTCGCCACTGCAAACCAAACAGGAAGCCCCCAAGCCCGAGGGAGGCGCTTCACGGCCGGGCACTGCCAACGGGAGCGACGCCACCCAAGTTAAGACCGAGGGGGGCGAAGCCAACACAAGGTCGTCTGCCACCCCGGCGCCAGCGACGTCGGCAGCACTGACGCCAGCTCCAAATGGCCAGGGCCAGAACCCAGGCCAGGATCAGCAGTCTGGGCAGAGCCAGAAGAGGCCCCCTTGGGAGCTGACGGAAGAAATCATGTCGGTGCTCAAGACGGCTTTCCCGTTGCTCGCTCTCTCGATGGAGACAATGGTGGACCAGATCCAGAAGCACTTCAAATGCCCTCCGGACGAAGACGCTTACCGCCTGATCGTCGCGCTCCTCAACGACGCTCTCACGTACGTCAGTCGCACGCCTGCCTCGTTTGCAAAGAGCGTGAAGCTTCCCGCGGCAACGGAAACGAACATCACTAGGTTTGCTGAGACGATCCTGCCGAACCACATCAAAAAGTCATTCGAGGCAGACTTTGTGGAGGTGAAGCCGACAATGTACGAGTACATTCACAAGCTGCGACGCTGGCGAACAAAGTTTGAGGAGAAGCTGGACCGTCGTGTCTGCCACGCGCCGCTGGAGGCATTCTCGCCGCATCTCAGCGAATTTCGATACCAGAAGTTTGACGAGGTTGAGATCCCGGGACAGTACCTCCAGCACAAGGACAAGAACCAGGACTTTATCCGCATCGAGCGATTCCTGCCCAACGTCGACCTGGTGCGGTCCTACAGCGCGTCGTACCGGCGGCTCAAGATGCGCGGCCACGACGGCAGCGTCCACTCTTGGGCGGTGCAGCACCCGGCGGCGCGGCACTGCAGGCGAGAGGAGCGGATCCTGCAGCTCTTCCGGCACCTCAACCAAACGCTGAGCCGCAAGAAGGAGAGTCGGCGCCGCGATCTTCACTTCACCTTGCCGCTCATGGTTCCTCTTGCGCCGCACATCAGAATCGTCCAAGAGGATACTTCGTACATTACGCTGCAGGCCGTGTACGAAGACCATTGCAGGCGCGTGGGTCTGCCCAAGGACGACCCCGTGCTATTCACTCTGGAAAAGCTGCGGGGGGTACTGGAGACTAAGAACTCGGTACGTAACGCTGCCACTGACGGGCCCGTCGGGGTGGTTACTAACAGCCTCCTCGCGCAGCAGGGCAAGGTCGAGCTGACTCCGACGGCGCGCTTGGAGGTTCTCAACGCCGTGCAGGAGAAGTGGGTGCCTTCAACGATCGCGTTGGACTACTTCCGGGCCGTGTTCCCACAGTTTGCCGAATTCTGGCTGTTCCGACGACAGTTCTCGTACCAACTGTCGGCACTGACATTCATGACGTACGTCTTGTACATGCACAACAGATATCCGTCCAAGATCAACATTGCTCGAGGGTCGGGGAACATTTGGGGTTCTGAGCTCATGTCGTTTATGAACGCGTCGAAGCCGTTCTTCACCAACCCGGAGCCGGTGCCGTTCCGACTGACACCGAACCTGCAGGTCCTGATGGGACCGCTGGCGACGGAGGGCATCTTTGCATGCTCGCTCATGGCCATTGCCCGGTGCCTCACGGAACCGGAGCACGAGCTGGAGCACGCGCTGACGCTATTCGTGCGCGACGAGATGATCTTTTGGCTGACGAGCAGCCACCGGAACGGCATCAGCGAGAGCCAGCTGAGGGACTCGGTGCAGCTCAACAGCGACTCTATTGTGAAGCGGGCGGCGAGCCTGGCGCACAACCCATCCGGGAACCTGCCTGCCAACCAGACGGTGATTGACGCAATTGCCAAGGCCGTGAACCCGATGAATTTGGCACAGTGCGATGCTCTGTGGATGCCATACCTATAAGGCGTGAGGCGGGGAGGACTCTATGGATATGGAGCTCAGGGGCGATGGACTGTGGAAACGGGACATGGGCACGGGGAAGGGGTCAGGTAATGGACGGTGGGCTGCCGGACTCGGGGAACTATTCGAGCAAGGCGTTTGGGGAGGCAGTGTGTTATGTGAGTAGCCTGAAGAAGGCCCGGCGTTTGAAGCCGTAGCGTGTGTAATTGAATACTGTATTATGTGTAACTAGGCGCGATTGTGTGAGTTGTTGATGCTGATGGCAGCCAGGGTGTAAGCTGTTTCCAGACTGTGGACTTGTAGCCGAGGATGCCGGTGGTGGTGGCATCGGATCCGATGGCCAAGGCTGCGTTTGGCGGCTGGGAGCGGCTTCGGCTTCGGATCCGACGCGCACAACCCACCGTCTGGGGTAGTACATAATGCACGTCTTGACTAAATAGCGAAGACTCCCTCATGTTGACTCTGCCATGCCGCGGATTCTTGTGTAACCCTGTGGCTTGACTTGAGAAAGCCACGAGGCCCCGTCTGCTGGCAAGCCGTGCCAGAGGATCGAGTGAGAGAGTTGACAGAGAGTGAAGAGATGGAGCTTGAGACGACGCCGCGGAAGCTCTGGGAGCATCCCAACCCCAAGGGCACGGCCATGTGGGAGTTTATGCAAGAGGCCAACCGGCGGTACGGACTCGAGCTGCAGGTATCACTCCAACCCGGCCCACGCTCGAAGGAGCACCCGGACGCTGACCACGTCGGGCAGGGCTTCCACGACCTCTACAGGTGGTCGTGCGAGCAGCGCAGCCAGTTCTACGGCCAGCTCTGGGACTCGCAGCGCTGGATCCACGAGGGCTCCTTCGCGCAAGTCGTCGACGAGGCCACGCCCATCTCGCGGCTGCCGCGCTGGTTCGCCGGCGTGCGGCTCAACTGGGCCGAGAACTTCCTCTGGAGCCGCGGGCCCGGCGACGCGGCGGGGACGCGCGCGACGCTGCACAAGGAGGACGCGCGCGTGGCGCTGACGGAGGTGCGCGAGGGCAACACGGCCGTCGTCGACGTGACGTGGGGCCAGCTGCGGGCGAGGGCGGCGCGGCTGG
>PKSG01000370.1:15170-33850 GCA_002916505.1 Tolypocladium paradoxum | reverse complement strand
CCCCTTCAACCGTTTCGTTCCTTGCCAGAACGTTTTGTATCTCGCGTTGAAGCCATCGCCAACGGGTCTGGCCAAACCGGCCCATGCGATGGTGGAACGAGTTGTTGATAAAACGCGGTGGCCGCCGCTTTGCGGAGCTACCGGCCGATGTCGGCAAATGGGAACCAGGTTGGGTGTGGTGGATATCATTCCTCCGTCGGCTGCAGCTGGAAACTCGGTCGACGAGCTTTCGCTATCAGCCAACTTCTGAGAAGTGTTTACCAGTTCCGCTTTTCCTTGAAGATTGATTGCACATGTGTACTTGTTGATGCCCCGCGCAGCTTCATGAGGGGCTGAAATGGGTTCTGCTGCCAGCAACTCGAGTCAAGCAACCATCGTCACATCGTGGGGACGGCAGTCAACCGTGGAGAATACCTCGTACGCAGTAGTCGGTACGTAGTATCTCACTTGCTACAAAGCCGCACGAGCAAAGAATGGGCATCCATTCTGCCAGGGCCACGCGCGTCAACTGCATCCATCATTTCTGTCAGAGATGTCTCCGATGCTATGTCACTTTCCTCTCTGCAGCCATCACCATACTCGAACCAACCTCGGGGTGAAAAGGCAGCTAAAACGAGGACCCCAACGCCCAACGCGTGATGATGCATGTGGCCTGGTTCTCCTAGGCCAACAAGAAATGGGAAAAGGGTGTTAAAACACAGCTTAAAGAACCTGGCCTGACCTGCCCCTGTTGTCGTTGCCGCTCGTTGTTATTGTTCTTACATCACAAGGCCCTCCTCGCCTTGCCGTCTTCCTTGATTCGCTTCTTGACAAACTCGAACGACGAGAAGAAGATGGCGTTGACCACGCAGGACCGGCTCATAGACACGCCCAGGCCGCGGTACATGTGGCGCTTGAAGAACTCAATCTTGGGCGCCGGTTCGACCGTCTCGCCTCGTGAGTGGAGCAGCGAGTTTCTCTGGTATATGCTCTTGGCGGAGTCAATGGGATCTACACGTCTGTCAGCTGCAGCGCTTCAGTTGGTGCGGATACGGGGAGCCACTCACAAATCATGGCCCACGACACAAGCCCGCACATGCCACCGGCGGCAACCACCGCCAGCTTGTTGCTGTTTGGGCTGTCCCCGGCAAAGGTAGTCCCGAGTTGCTTACCGCTCTCGTACACCATGAAGTAGATCGACGTCCCCAAGGTATCGCGCACTGTGAAACATGGTCAGCAAGGACATGGCATCGCCGGGCGCGCGCCAGGGCACGTACAGAGATGTAATCGGAAGCCCGTGTAGAGCCCTAGAATTCCACGATGTTTGATGATATTCGCCATTGTTCTCAGAGTCCCCTTGTTCTGATAACTCGTCGCCACGGCACGGCTCTTTTGGCAATTGCCCGCTCGCTCGGCAAGCAGCACAGAGACCTGGGCACTGAGCTTGGTTAGCTCAAACGGACAGGCCAGAAACGTGATGACGGATCCCGCCGTGGCACCGGCTGCACCAAAACAAGCTATCGAGTAGAGGTTCGGGTAGGTCCCGGGTTTGTTGACATGTCGGATGATGTCGTATCCGAGGTTCTCCTTGACCCAGCCGGAGTAGACGTATTTCGCTCGCTGGTAGATGGAAAATGAGACGGTGCGGACGAGGGTGATGCTGGCCATTGGCGCAGTGACACCTACAGAGAAGCAGCAGTTAGCCAAGCCCATGGAGGAGCACGTGCAGAGCCAATTACTCTAGATGCGTGCCTGTGATGCATTGGCAGGGCAGAAACGGCTTCCAAGGCAATCAGAGGAGAGAGAGGGGGGTGCTTACCTCGAAAGAAGCCTGCGAGCTTCTCGGTGTGGTAGGTGTGCTTGACACAGTCGAGAAAGCCGCGGTACTGATAGGTTTGCATGCGAGTCTTGACGCTGTCGAGCGGGAAAGCAGCCAGCGTGGAGAAGACGCTGGAGGAACTGGCCGCTATCTCGGTGCGGTAGCGCCAAACAAACGAGTTGGCCCTGTCCCTTCTTCCTCCGGTCTGAGGAGGCATGACTGCTGACGCGGTGAGGCGGCCTGTAACATCTTGGTGACCACTCGTGGCCTCAGCAGTCATGCTCTGGGGGCACGATTGGAGGTTGTCCCGGCGATGGGCGCAGCGGGCAACGGGCAGCGGGCAACGGGCGAGGACGGCCACGGCGCGTTCCGACTGCGGTCTACAGTGAGACCAGAGTCTGGGGCGCGGACGCAGCACGGCCAGTCGCCAGGAGCCGCAGGTCCATCAAGACGCCCTCGTCGGGGGGAGGATATCGGCCCAAGCTCCGCTGAGGGTTGGTATCGGCGGTGGTGGACGAGGAGAGCTGCTGGTGTTGGATCGAGGAGCTCCCTCTTCGTGCGACGACGGGGGAGTTTTGGCGATGCGTCGGACCGGGATGGGCGGTTGGCGATGATGAGCGTGGAGGATAAGGACAAGGAGAAAGAGGGATAGGGAGAGGGGGAGGGGGAGAGAGAGAGAGAGAGAGGACGAAACGTGCGGAGTCGAGAGATGGAAGCAGAGCAGCGAGCGAGGTGGAGTTGGATGGACGGGATAGTGAGGGGTGCCAAAGGCTACGGGTGAGCAGTGCATCAGCTAAGGTAGAGCTCCATGATGGACCCCAGCCCAGCCCAGCCCACCTCGGGCTTTGGGCCACCAGCAGCGCACCACTGAACGCCCCCTGCAGCGGGGAGGGGCCACCCCAGCGATTGGAAGCGTTCCCTGGTCGCTCGTGGCGGAAGTCGGTGCTTCGTCGCTCGCGAGTCACGCCCAGGTCCATGCACACCAAACAGCCTGCCTGTCGCCCGTTGAAGATACCTGAGCGCTACCTGCAGCGTCGCCGTCCACGACCGAGCCATCGCGAGTCACATGCCACCATGACCACCTCATCAAGAGCGCAGCGTTCGCCATTGAAGACGCCACACGCTGTGCTCGTTTGCCTGCATACCTAGGTAGCATGGACAGGCCAATCTCGCACAATGCCGCCTGCGCCTGTAATTCCCTCCCCCGCCAACAGAGAGGCAATCGTCGGCACAGGATGTGCAGCCATGCGGCATACCTTCATGCGTACCGGCAGCTTTGGCTGCGACCAACCGTAACCAGCATGGCCTTCTGTCCCACCACCAAGCCGCACACATGCCGGCTGTGCCAATGGCGAGCTGGCTTATCGTCACCAAGGGCACGAATCAAACGGCACCAGGGCACATGGAGATCCCCAACAAGCCCGCCGTACCGAGCACTCCGTACCAAGATTGCTCTTGTATCCAGGGTAAGCTTGCTTCTCCTCGGCCAACACTGGCGCGCTACCTAATGCTGCGGAACAAACAGGACGTGTCCATTCATTCGGGGCGACAAGGTCTCCGGCACGGAGCCCGTCGCCTCCGTCCAGCAGGAGCTTCACATCAGTGAACTTCTCCAGCAGTGCTCGGAATTGCCTCTGCCCGATCGGCGTCTGGCGACAGCATCAGGGCTGCCTTCTCCTTAGATGACTTCTAGTCGTGCCGTTCATGCCCCCGCGTTTTCGGTTTCTGCCGTTTCTGCACCCTCTGCAATCTCAGCCGGCGTCGTCGAGTCCGACCTCTCGATTCCAAGCGTCGCCGCCAGCCGCTCCTCCTCCTTCTTTTGGCGAATCGCCTCCGTCTCGTTCCTCAGCTTCTCTAGATTCCATACATCGTCGTCGTCGTCGTCGTCGTCGTCATCAGAATCGTCCTCATCGCGCCACTTGCCGCTCTCAAACAGGGCACGACCAGTGTTCTCCTTGGCCTTGCGGGCCTGCTCCTCCGCGGCCTTCTTGTCCAGGCGCTCCTTCTTCCACTTGGCAAACGACTCCGGCGTGACGGGAGTCAAGTTGCCTGTGAGCTTGTGTCGCTCGGATTCTAAAAAGTCCTCGAGAGTCAGAGTCTTGAGCGGAGACTTGTCCATGAGCGCCTTCTCTGCCGCTCTCTGCTCCTTTGTCTTCAGAACAAACCTGTCCCTCGTGTTAGCCATAAAAACAAGGCCAGTGTCAAAAGAAGTTCGAACATACCCAGGCGGCAGGGCGTGCCTGTACATGCATTTATCTCCGCCATTGGGGCAGACCCAGAACCAGCCGTATTTGCCATCCTCAATGGCCGAGATAAAATGCTTGCACACCTTTTCCGTAGTCGACTTTTGGTTGCCCTTCTTGGACAGGACCACCTTGCGCAGCTGTTCCTCGTCCCAGTCGGCAGAGGTTTCTTGCTTTTTCGTTTCCCCTTCCTCCTCCTGTCTCGAATCCGCGTATAAGTTCCTCTTTTCCGTTTTGCGTTCGATGGCCAGGTCGTGCGAGAACTTGCATTTCTTGCCCTTCTCACAGTCGCCCTTCTTGAAGAAGATGCAGAGCACCGTCTTCGGGTCCACGCCGAACGGTATCTTTTGTATCTGAGCCGGCCTGTTCAAGAGCGCCGCGGCCTCCTTCCTGGCCTCCTCTGCAGCCTTCTTCTCCCGCTCTCGCGCAGCCTTCTCGGCCGCCTTCTTCTTCTCTTCAGCGCTGCCACCGGACTTGAGGTTGGTAGTCATCTGAGCAATATGCTTCTGGGCAACTGCTCCCTTCTTGTTCTTCATGCCAAAGGTCCGGTCCTCGACTTGCTTGGTGGCGGACGGCTTCTTGCCGCCAGCAGCCTTGGGTTCGGCCTTCTTGGGAGGCATTGTGGGCGGTGGCGGGGCTATTCGATTTGGCAAAGAAAGGTGGCAAACTGGCGGCGGTATGGGATTCCCTGGGGCTGCCTTGGTCGCTTCTTCCGCGACCCTCAACAGCAGGAGATGGTGGAGGGCCCGATTCGTCGTCGATGTCGTTGAAAAAAAGGACCGTCCAGACGTTTCGTCACTTTTGGTGGGCTGTCTTGGTTGGTGGATGAAGTCACTGCGATCACGTGCCTGACCCTCATTATCGCGCGGAGGGGGGTTGCGCCACTCCTACGGTTCAGGCCTACTGAGTTTCAGCAGGCCGTAGCCGTACTTCATAGTCATCTCAGCTTCGCATCGTCTTTGCAATAGAATAGCGACTACGGTTACCAAAAACGAGAACTTCTCCTTCTCAGCAAGTTCTCTTCGTCAGTCGCAGCTGCTCGAATGATGTGATACTGGCGAAGCCCAGTCGTCGGAGTTCGGGGTGGAGCTAAGCCTGATTGGTACTTCTGATGGGGCTGCGGCGCTGCGCATCGACGAGACTCCACGAAAGCTCCAGCTGTCCTCCTAGCCATCTTCCACTCCAACGACCCTCCGAAGCACTTTCGCAACATCCCGTCAACTCAACCAGTCAGTTGAAGTCATTGCCTATTGTCGTACAAGTCAATTCGATTTACTGACAGGCGTCTGTACAGCCTTCTCTGGGCGGTAGCGAATCCATCGTTCAATTCGACCTGCCGAAAGCACCGCCAAGATGATTTCCGACCGCGACCTCTTCAGCCTCGCCATCTTCCTGGGCGCCGCGTCCATGATCCTCATCGTGCTCTACCACTTCCTCGAGGCCAACGCGGTCCCGGAATCACCAGCCATCAACAAGGCGGAATGACGAAAGGCGACATGAAGCAGCAAACCAGGCGAGGCGGGCGAGCAGACAAGCCAGTCGGATGCGTCTGCGCATGTACGATACCAAGGCGGCTTTGAACATATTGATGCAAACTGATTGGCCTTGGGCCAGGAGCCATATACTATCCGGCGCTGAAGAGGGTTTAAGCGACTGGGCACGGAAATGCAGTTAAATATTGGGCAGCTGCCGCGACCAGAGACCGCGCGGGACTGAGCGGCGCGGCACTGCGCCATAAGCGGAATACTGCCAATGATTCATGGTATGCATAGAGTCCGAGATGGGAATTTACGGAGCTGGGAACAGGGCATGATGTATGTCGAACCTCGGCCATGAAACAAGAACCCCAATCGCGCAACACCAAGCATCCAGCCCTCCGGTTGCTCAGCATGCGTTTAAGCCGGGCCTTTTTTTGTCACTTTCCCTCTCGTCGCAAAAATTTGTTAATTAATATCTTGCCGCAACATTGATAACCGGAGCATCTCTCCTGGAAGGCGACGCACGTGGACCATTCGAGTACGACTGCAGTGAGGAGGGGGAGCCCCGAGAGCCGCCTCTGTGAAATGCCATGGCGCCGAATTGTGCTTTCTCTTTTCCGACGAAGCGTCTTACCAGGCACGCAGAGACCATTGGCCACGGTAGCCATTCCATGCTCTGAAGCTTGCGAGCCACGACAAAATGCCGCGATGCTAGGTATTTGATCGCTCGGGCTGCGTCTTCCGTCTTGTGAATCAGTGCTTGGCAGTCCTTGCTTCTGCCAGTCTCGAGGCGCAAGACGGCCTTTACCACTCATTGGTTCAGCTGCAGCCCAGCTGTCCAAAGGCGGCCTGCCCTTCTGCCCATGCTGCCAGGCGCTTTGGGCTGCCGTATCGGGGCGCGACGGGTGGGCCTGGCCGAGTTCAGTCGCGTTGCGGGGCAGGATGACTAGAGTTCCATTGGCCCACGCGGGCAAGCCTTAGGGGGTGCTTACGTGATATCGCAGCTGTGTGTCACGACCAGCTGGTTGCTCCCTCGCCGCCTCAGTCACGGCAGGCCCAGCACCTGCGCCTTCCCTGGCCCCACCTGCCACCCGCGTCGCCTACTCGTACTTGCCTTATTTCTCCCATCCTGCCTGTGCCGCTCCTCTTTCTTCCCTCTTCAACCACCTGGTTCATCACGCACCCCGACTTTGATCTCCCCAAACACCAACAAGCGGCTCTCCGTTCTTCTTCTTCGACTGCGCGCCGTCTCTGCACGAACGCAGCCTTTGTTGTTTTCGACCATTTCCACTGTCGGCGCCACTCGTGCCACTTTCAAACTTCCACTCCACACCCTCTGTTGTTTGCGCTCTCGAGCAGACGGCAGCAGTCCCTCTCTTTGGGCGCAACTCTCTGATCATCACACCGTGCGAATCACTTTTTCGCGCTTTTTCGTGGCTCGTTCACCACGGCCATCAGCCTGACCAGCCGCTGCCACTTTTCGTCGGCAGCTACTCTTTCCTGCACCTATCAGCATCACCGCCACGGCCATCACCATGTCTGGCAAGCTCGATCAGCCCCTTGACGAGATCGTCTCGGCCCAGCGCCGCACCGCCGGACGCCGCCGCTCGCAGCGACGACCTGCCGGCCGCGCGGCGGTCCCTGCCCCCGTTGGCGGCATTCAGAAGGCCGCCAGGGCCACTCGTGGTGCCGCAGCCAAGGCCGCGCCCACCAAGGCTACGGCTCTCAACGGCGAAAGCAAGGTCATTGTCAGCAACCTGGTAAGTGTATCTTGCACCGTTACGCTTGAAGCGCAGCCGCTGACTTCATCGTAGCCCAAGGACGTGTCGGAGCAGCAGATTAAGGTATGTTTCGGTTGAAGCGCCCTGCGCTCCGGGCTTTGTTCGACTTTATCCTTCTCGCCGCTCTCTTTTTCTCCTGCCGACGTCGCGATGGAATCCCCGATTGCGCCTCTCGGCGCAAGCCACGGATCCGCCCTTGTCTCCTTCCTAGAACCCGTACAGCACCTGGACCAAGCTGGTCAGTATTGGAAGTTGAGAGCAGCCTCGTCTCGCGCAACGCTGCTTATAATGCCTGGTCAGCATTGTTGCAGCAGCGGCGACGACTCAGCAGGACTGCGGCGATATCTTCCAGAGGCGCAATCGTCCATGCGTGGCTAGCGACGTCCCCGAGCGATGGGATGATTGCTGGCAAGAATTGGAGTCCGAGCGAGCACAGCAGTGAGCACATGCAGCGAGGTGCTAGAACCCAAAGCCAGAAGGGGCTGCATTGTGTATCTCCATGTACCTACTGGGGGGAAGTGCTGTTATGCATCACTGGCGATCTGTTCTGAACCCGGCAGATTCGCCGCGCCTTGTGCGCATCACCACTGTTCACGGCGTCGAGAGTGCTGGTTGGGGCTGGCTACTCGCGGAACGGTTTGGTCGTTGGGTTTTTATGGCAGTCTCGACTTTGCGAGACAGCCTGGAGACCGGCGGCATGTGCTCATCACCAGTTCTGTCATGGCTCACTGCTCTGCTCGCTTGGTTCCCGATCTTCTCACCTGGTTACTCGGTTGCGATACCCCCGGATCGACGTTGGACGATTGTCGAAAACGGACTCGGCAGGAATGATTCAACTACGCGCTTTCGGTTTACTAACAACCCCGCGATAGGAATACTTTGTGCAGTCTGTCGGACCCATCAAGAGAGTCGATCTCGTGTACGGCCCGAACTCGATGAGCCGCGGTATCGCCAATGTTGCCTTCCACAAGGCCGATGGCGCCAGCAAGGCTTTCCAGAAGCTCAACGGCCTCCTCGTAGACAACCGCCCTATCAAGGTAAATCCCCGGCATGGTTTGAGAAAAAATACCAGAACGATAGCTAACTCGCAACAGATCGAGATCGTTGTCGGCGCCGCCCAGGCCGACAAGGTGATTCCGCCTGTCAAGACTCTTGCTGAACGTACCACGTAAGTGTCTCATGGGTGCTCCCCTCCGCATGCCGCAAGAAGGAGCTGACTCGGTAAATAGCCAGCCCAAGGCTCACCCGAAGTCTGCTGCCACCGGCAAGCAGAATGCCGCCTCGGCCAAGGGTGGCGTTGGCAAGGGAGCCGCCGCCAACAAGAAGCGCCGCGGCAAGAGCGCTCGCCCTGCCAAGAAGACGGCTGAGGAGCTCGACTCGGAGATGGCCGACTACTTCGTCAAGGATGGCGGCAACGAGAATGCTGGCAACGCTGCTCCTGCCGCGGCCGGCGGCGATGCCGCCATGGAGGATGAGATTATGGTACGTTATTGATTGTCTGCCACGCGCTCGACGATCAATGCTAACGATGTAATTACTCAGTAATGGCCATCAGAGCATGGGAACGAGGCCAGGGGGTTAAATCAAGTCACTTTGAGGCAAACCATTGAAATTCCAAAAAAACACATTGCTGGTCGTGAATCACTGCAGGGCAGGAACACCGCACAGTTGCTTCATCAGTATGCTTTTATTCCGGGAGAAGGGAGTCACGTTTCGGGATACTTGGGGAAGAAGGATGGTTGATGAATATCACTACTACCGGGTCAGGTTTCGTCTCTAGTCAGATCATTTGCCCACTGCCCTTTCGGTACTGCGCAAAGCACTTCGGGGGGGTGCAAGGTCGAGAGCGTTATTTTATGTACAAAGAGCGCAATACACTCGATACCCAAGACCAACGTGTCAAGCGCATCCTCTTCATTTACCTACTGCCACCCCACCGGTTGGAATGAATTGTGTTGCTGGAAATGACGCCGAGTGGCGGTGTTCATGTATGACCGTGCCAGGCGTCATGTGCTTGATGACGACGAAGGCGAGGACAGCGAAGATGAGCTTCGAGTAGAGGAGCGGGACGTTGAAGATGCTTGTTCAGACAGATCCTCCATTGAGGGAAGAGGGTAAGGCTCGTCGGCCGGCCAGGCGGTTATAAAGGCACCGCTCTGAGACGCACGAGCGGCGTCGAGGGCCGTGTAGATGGTTCCGGTTTGGGTTGTCGCGGACGGCATCGCAAACTGCGGTTCATGTCGAGGCATGTAGTATGCACCCGAACCCCGGCCGTAGAGATGTCTGCTTAAACAAGGATACTCGCGTCACAGGAACGAAAAGAACGGGAGGAAGAGAGCAACGAAAAATGAGAGGGCAGGCCCAGTCGAATACATGACTCGAGGACGCGGGCGCGTGGCCCGACCTATTTCAGTGATCCGGCGTTGGTTACCCGCGGGATGGCCTGTTGGTGGTGTCCGACTCCGAGAGGCGGGGCTTTGGCGGCTAACACAGGCGACACACACGGGCATCTCGGGCAGGCTAGCACACGGGATGAGACACCTGGCGCTCGGGTCATTGTTGGAGTGGGGTGCGTTGGGCTGCACATGTCATGATGTGCCAAGATGGGGGGAGCCGAGATGGCCATGAGACAGTGGGAGGATCGCGGACTATACGTGGTGTAGGTACGCAGCATAGGGCCAGGATAGCAGCAGCGAGTCAAGAGTGGAGGGCAGTCTGACCACTACTACCCGAATTCGCTCTCTTCGGCAGATTCCTGCACACTTGGTACTGGTGATCAAGTTGGGTGGCGCGGTGTCACGGGTGGCGGGTGGCACAGTTCGGATTCGTTCGACTCGGCAACCACCTACGAAGACGTAGACAGCCGAGGTGGTGGGCAGCGGACGCTCCGTGGAAACCGAGACACGGACAGAACTTTGGAGTCGAGTCCTCCGACTGGGCAAGCGTATGGGGTGGCGACACGACATGGAGACAACCAGTCAAGACCTCTCTCTGTCTCTCAATATCATCTCGGGCCTGGAACGTTTCGGTACTCCAGGCGTGAACCCGCAACACTGTGTTGATTCCTGAGTCTGAGAATATATATCCTTGGCGGTAGTGCAAGCGATGTTGCGAAATAACCCCTACTGCCACGCTTCAGTTCCCAGCTGGCTTGAACCGGTACAACTTTTAGGCCTTCTTGGGAGCGGCAGCACCCTCGCCCTCCAGAGCGGGCATGTCGTCATCGTCGTCGTCATCATCATCGTCGCCGTCGTCGTCCTCGGGGTTGGCAGAGCTGCTCAGGTCAGACATGGAGTCGAGACCCATGGCGCCCATATCGGGCATGCCGCCAGCACCGCCGCCGAGCTTAGAGAAGTCGATGCCGCCGAAGTCACCTGCAAGTCATGTCAGTCAGTACCGGCCTGTCAGACGAACGAGCTCTCGGATGCAAGGTAATTGAGCCGGCGTCCGAGCTATGGTGCTCGCGGTTACGTACCGCCCATGCCAGGCATGCCACCTGTTGTCCCGAGTTAGCCATGGTTGTTCTTTGGTCTGAGATTGCGGACTGGACTTGCCCATTCCGCCGGCAAACTTGGAGAAGTCCTCCTCGGGAGCCTCGTTCTGCTCGTCCTCATCGACCCACTTGTCGAAGTCGGTCTTGAGGAAGTGGAGCTTCTTGGAGTCCTTGAGCAGCCGAGGCCAGTACTCCTCCTTGAGCTCTTTCTTTTGCAGCTTCATCTCAACGTTCTTGGCCGTGTGGTTGATGTTGCTCTCCTTGGGGTCGATCTCGGCGTAGAACTCGAGCTCGACGTGGTACTTTCGCCTCAGGGTGCCCGAGGTGCCGGTGAATGTCAGGCCGGTGGGCTTGAGGTCAAGCTGGAGGCCCTCCTTGGGGACGTCGGGGACGGAGATGGTCAGGTAGACGAAGTTCTTGGCGGCGTCCGACACAGAGGAGCGCTGGGCCCAGAGGACTGTAGCGAGCACGGTCAGATCAGGGACATTTCCAACGAGGAGAGGTCGTTTCCGGGCGCGGGACGGAGGGAGATGTGAGCTGCAATCATGACGTACCCTCGGGAGTTGCAACCTCAGCAGCCATCTTTGCAGTGTGATCGGGGGGGTGGGACGGGAGCGGCAAGTGTGGGAGCGAATGCTTCACGGAGCTGCGTGTCAGCAATGTCAGCTATGTGCGCCGCGTCGGAGCAGAGAGAGAGGGTTGAGGAGGCGAATTACACGGGAGCAAACAGCAACAAGAGGTGCGTGTGTATGTGTGCGCGTAGCGACCAACAAGGCTGTCGAGAGATTGGGGAGCAGAGCAGGCAGAGAGAGCACGGAGTACGTAAGGCAAGGTAGCTGTGGAATGTGCCGGAAGTCGAAAGATTTATTACCTTGGTTTAGGCGAGCGCTACGAATGGAAGGCAGCCCCAGGGCTGATGAGGGGCATCATGCGGGGCGTGCTGGGCCAGATAGCGGGTACCGGTCTGGTGCGCTGCGGCTTCTGCAAGCCGAGGTAGAGCGCTAACCCCAACCCCTGCTCGGGTTTGCAGGAGCTCTGCCCTGCCCAGCCCAGCGACAGACGCAGGCGACGCAGGCATGGAGAGCTCCCCGCACGCGCCGGCGCGGGTTGTCCTCGACTCCTCGCTCAACTATGAAGTACGCCCGCTCACCTACGCCTAGCATCAGCTGACGACGACCCCAGTGCTCCAGCAGTGGGCCCCTGAGGAGAATGGCGTACCTATTCTGCCGCAATTGTACATGCTCCCCGTTCGGCATGCGCTCGAAAGGCCCCTGTAGGAGACGCTGAATTGCAGTGAAGGACTAGTGGCGGGGCACGAAGCTGACAGGAGGTGCTTGGCGGCAGCCTGCTCGTAGGCGCCTACCTAGGCATGGCCAGCCACTGGTGGTCTCACCAGCCTTGGGCATCGCATCCACCGCCCGAGCCTCGCGCGCCAACGTCACACATCCAGCCTCCACCTGATATCCGCGTCGCCCGCACCTGCACGCCCTCCCGTTCCAAGGGCGCATCGAATACCTACCTACGGGCCCAGCTCGCCTTTGCGCGCACGCCGTCGAATCTGCAAACACCATCGGTGCCCGTGGTTGGCGCCGAAGCGCCCCGCCCGCACCATGGAGACGTTCAAGTCGCTCTTCACCAAGCCAGACCCTCAAGCACAGGTGCGCCGCTGACACCCACCACCGTCGTCGTCACCTTGCGGCGGCCATTGACTCGAGGTGCCAGGTCCGAAAATGCAACGCCCTCATCCGCTCCAACGTCCGTAAACTCGACCGCGACATCACCACCGTCAAGGGCGTCGAGATCAAGACCAAGAACCTCATCATCCAAGCCGACCGGCGCGCACAGCGCGACCCGTCGCGGGCCAAGCAGGCCCAAAAGGAAGTCCGCGACTTCGCCCGGGAGCTCGTCCGCGCGCGGCGCACGTCGGCCCGCCTCGTGACGTCCAAGGCGCAGCTCAACTCGGTGCAGATGCAGGTCAACGAGGCCTTTGCCGTCCGCAAGATCGAGGGCTCCATCAAGGCCAGCGTGGGCATCATGAAGGACGTCAACTCCCTGATCCGCCTGCCGGAGCTGTCGGGTACGATGCGCGAGCTGAGCATCGAGCTGATGAAGGCGGGCATCATCGAGGAGATGGTCGAGGACACGCTGCCCGCTGACGGCGACGTGCTGATGGAGGACGGCGAAGCCGAGGGCGAGGTCGACAAGGTCCTGGGCGAGATCCTCAAGGACAGGAAAGAGCCCAGCCTGCCCGCGGCGCCCGTCCCCGAGCCCCAGAAGCCTGTGGCGGCGCACGAGGAGGAAGAGGAGGACGCAGAGGCCATGATGGACCAGATGAGGAACCGACTAGATGCATTGCGAAGCTAGACGGGATGTGCCTACCGTTTTGAGCGGCTTGCTTCTACAATATGGCCAAGGCGTTATGGGCGCAATCTTCTTCTCGACGCTGTTTCGATATGTGGTTGAGTAGGTAAACATGGACAATGTATTCTGATGTATCAGACACTCTGGGAATCTGATTCAGCAAATTTCATATGACACCGAGAAACAATGCTAGGCAACTAGATTACTCTACGCGCGTTGCGTCGTTGAAGCATGGGTTCCTGGTGTGGTGTCGTCGTTTACGGTACGAGCAAGATCCCAAGACTTGTTGGTTGCTCATCCTTGCAAACAATAGTCACCAGGGAATCGAATATATACCACAAACTCGAAGATTGACGGACGAAAGCCTTCGAGCCCGAAAAGATGGCAAGCCGCCAGTATTCCAAATCCAGCGCTGGCCATCCTCAGCGTTGGTAGCTGGAGCCATTAGGTATAGGGTAGCCGTGCCATTGTGCGCCTGGAGGACCGCAGGATCCGACCAACAATTCAGACTGTAGCGAACAAGGGGAATACAACACTACCAAGACGTCACCATGGTCTTTACTGTCGACTTTGGAAAGGCAAGGGGGTTTGGCTGCTCCATAATCTGGCTGGGCTGGAGACGCTTGGATCCGGCTCACCGTGGGGGCCATCCCCGGATCACGGAGCACCAACAGCACCCCCTTGCCGATCGACGGAATGCGGCAACATCTTGGGGTCCCTGAAACTTGAAAGAAACACCCAAGCGGGGAGGAATGCTGCAACGGACCAGAGTGTGCCCTTCCGTACAGCCCAACACCGGTCTAAAGTTAGTCGTTGTCCACGGACTGCAATGCCTTATTGGGACAGAGCCACAGACTTGGCCATGTCCTCGATCGTTTCGGCGCAAACGGGGCTCATCAAGCATCTCACCACTGAAAACGAAGCGCTCGGTTCCTTGACAGCCAGAGTCCGGGTGTACTACGTACACCATCCTAGTATGACGGACGAACGATCGTGCCTGAGCAAACCTCGACGCGCAAGGCCTGAGACTTGCGGAGCCTTGTCTGTTTGATCCCGAGTTTGAGTGAAGGAATGACTAGCAGTACGGACCAACAGGTGATTCTAGTTGCGGTAGATCCGGCCAGGTCAATGAACTTGGGATAAGTGGGTTCCCCTCCATCAGACTTGACGACAGTTGGCAAAGAACAAGCACGTACTCGTGTAAAATTTTCTCATCGTCGTCTTGACCGCCTCTGATGCGTGTTGCAGGTACGGTTTGACGGATGTCGGCAACCGTCGATTTATGCAACTGTAAGAAATACCGCCGAGACAGGAACAAAGCAGCCATGGCCTGCCTAAGCCGTGAGATGCCGTACGTTTGCTGTACTCGCAATGACATGCGGCCCGCAGCTGAGCTCCTCAACGACGCCAACAGAAATGGGTCCAAACAATGCACGGTCACGTTGCAGCGAGTCGCAAACGGCCGCAGAGGGTGCGATATCTCAGGAACAGGCCGCGTGGGCGGGCGTCTGCGTCCGTGTCTCGGGGCGCCGGCTCGCGAACACAACGGAGAGGCTGCATGCACCAGGAGGATGAGGTGATCGACGACAAAGACAAAGCCAACCTGCGCAAGCCAGCAAACAACTGCTACAAGCACTGAACCACGGAGACCCGAGCCGGCGCCCGACGGGATGCCCCCTGTCGAGACAAACAACGGCTGAGGATCTGAGCGGGGATGTGCTACGCGAGCCTTCCGGATTCCCCGTCAGACAAGCATGGTCGGTTTTACGAGTACTTCTTCCCGCGCATGCGGGCACGACGAGGACCCCCAGCAGGCCAGGTCGAGGGCATCAGGGGTCAAGGCATTGGCAACGGCAAGACGGTGCGGTGTGGCGGCCGGGAGGCGGCGCTCAGGTGGTAGTGTGAGGCTTGCAAGCGTGGCGGGCTGGGGACGGCCGGGCGGGAGGGAAGCCGGAGGGAGGGATGCGAAGGTTATTAAAATGAGCTCTTTTGTGGGATGTGATGTGTGGTGTTTTGGGTGCCAGAGGGGGCTGGCCATGTTGGGCAGGATGGGCGATGGACGCTCACCGAGTGCCGCCGGTGCATGACAACCAGGCCGCCGGCATGTGACGACGAGGTACAAGTAGGTGCCTTGTCTCATCCCTCGTGGCAGATAACATCGGTGTCTGCGCTGAGAATCGACCATGGCAACGTGGACGTGGACATGGCGCCTGATCTGACAACGTGGATAGCCAGCCATCGTCTGTGTGTTGCAGGGCTTGCGGGACAGCCAGTCATGTCGCGACACCAGGCCATGCCCCCCCCATTCGGGATACCAGATCTGAGCGGTCCTTAATCGAGGTGCACCTCATCGTCCGTCCGCCAGGCAGGCACCTGTCACGAAACAGCCGTGCCTTGCATCAAACGGCTCGCAGAGGCAGCAGCGGGAGCAGCAGCAGCAACACGTATCGCACGCCTGCACGTGCATGCACGCACTCCTGATGCTAACAAGGGGGCCATGGCCCTGGCATCACGCCCAACCGACTCGTAACGACAGGGCGCCCTGCGTCTGGAAACAAAAAAGAAGCCCGAGCACCGCGCAGGCTCTGGCGAGTCGTGGAGTCTGGACCCGTGGCGGACAGCCTCGCCCTCGTCCCGCCGCCGTGAAACCAGTCGCATCGTTACAGAGCCCCAGAACAGGAGCGGGACTCGGGCACGGGTCTCTGCGCGGGCGGCAGGCGTGCGGTGGTGACCCGGGCCGCTGGATGTGCTTCTGGCGGACCGTGGACAGTGAACAGTGAACAGCGAACACCCACGCCTCGTCTCGGCTACTTGGCCAGACAACCAGACCGCCGTCGGGGAAGCGGCGGGCAGGCCCCGGCCGCCCGTGCCATGTGGAAGATCCAGGCGTGGTTTAATTAACTTAAAAGAGAACACAAGAGGAGATGCGGTCGCGCCACAGGGACAAATCTAGCGTGGAAATATCGAAATTGGCATATTATCCGCTGTACGGATGCGGAGTAGCCCAAGGCCGTTGTGGAAATCTTATTTTCCTCGAGTGACTTACAAGTAGGTTGTCGGGGTCCTCCTTCCTCAAAGGCTGAACGCTAGGTATCAGCCCGACAGGCCGGCCCGGCCCAGGTGTGGAGCCTGGCCTCCACGGGGAAAGAGCGCGGTACGAAGTACTTGTAGTCGGTACGAAGTACTTCGTACGAGTACGGAACTACGGATACGTGCCTCGCTCAACAGGTTGAGCTGCGCATGGAGGTGTGTGTGAGCGATGCATCCCACCTGCCTGACGCCAGACTGGCGGTCAACGTTGCAGATTCTTGCTAGGAAAGCGTCGAGCGCCCCGGAAAAGAATGACACCAAAAGGTAGGCGAGCTCGGATACCTACTTGATTGCTTGTGCGTTCGTCCCGAATGTGCTTGTACAAGTATTGGGTAGGTAGCATGCAGAGCGCGAACATCCGAGTTGGCCACTTGCCTCGGGTATGTCGGCGATGGATGATGATGATGATGATGATGACGCTGACGCTGATGCACGATACGCTGTCACAAGCATCTCTCCTGGCGTATCTGCCGCAAATGCGAACACGCGCGCAGGCTTGGGACGAAAATTGGTGCTTCGAACTCCGTACAGTTGCAGACGAATCCCATGCGCGCCGAGTCAGCCCTCGGCGATGTCGGGTAGCTATGCGATGGCTTATTGGGCGTCCGTCGTCGCCATCATCACCCTCGTGTACCACTCATGGCTCCGGTCCAGGCAAGAATACGGAGACGGGCAATCGAGCGTCGTTGCACACGCCCCTCCATCGCAACCATGCCAATCGTGCAGATGCGCATGGCGATGCCCGCCAGACTGACTCATACATCACACGTCGCCAGCGGCCAAACAAACCCGCCGCCGCCCGACGTATGCATGCACACTTGCCTGCTTACAGGGCTGCAGCTTGTCCGTGTCTGCAGAGGCGCGCGCGGATTACCTACCTACCTATATTACAAGCCCTCCCTCCATGCCTCCCGTTTGTTTTTCTTGACCGCCTGTGCTAGGGGATTCATGGATGGCTCGGCGAGTCGGGATGCGTGGAGAGCGAGGAGGTGGCCGCAGGCAGCCGGATAACGCGATGTGCGCCGTCGGGTGAATGGACACACGGTGGCCTACAATAATACAGGCAGCCGGCGATGACACAACAATGACAATGCGTGACTGAATGCGACCCCCATCTTATCCTTCGCATTCATGCTTCCGTCATCTCCCCGACGCGAAACGCGCGCCCATGCGCATTGGATTCCATGGATCCGGCCATCCACCAGAGTTCATCCACCAACCACTTGCGCCAGCGCGGGCACAGAGCCTCCGGAGCACCGCTGGTGGCTCGACCCTGGAATGAATCAGCGCCGTCCGCAGCCGTATTCGCCTGCGGTTGGGCGTTGCATGCTGTCCAATCCGCCTCGTGTTTCTGCTTCTCTTGTTCTGCTGCTCTGGCGCCTCGGCCTTTTGTTCCGAAGCTCCCTTTGCAAGTGAAATGCAGGAGCGTGTGGTGTGGCAACGTGGGTTACGAGCTGTCAGATTGCGCCGTGTCATTCGTGTCTTTGCTCAGCGCGTATGGACACCACCACGACGGAGCAAGCAAGATTTCGGTGCTGATGCCTCGCTGCCCGGTGGCGGCGACAACAGCAGCAAACCGAGCCGTGCGCGGGCCAAAAAAGGACTTTCAGCAGCGTTGACCCCCTAGGGACGGCAAGCCGTTTTCCCGGGGGCCGTTTGCTGTTTCTGAATCGCGTTTGCTTGCTGCCGACTCACAGCCGATGCATGAGTGAGTGACGGAAGCCGGGGGCGGTGAGCCGCGGTGTGGCCCAACCCAACGGCCAGCCCCAGTGGAGGCTTTCAAGGATGAAAGCGTAAAGGTACCTTACCAGTCTGCCGGCTCTGAACGTTGGCGCGGGTAGGCTTCCTTGTATTCCGCTCCCACACGACGCACTCCTTGCGATACCGACACAATCAGCAGAAGGGACAATGGAAGGACCGAAAGGCCGTCCTTGTTGGCCCGCCCAACACCGAGGCAAACAACCAAGGTACCCAACCTCGCACACGCGGTTGGCCACAGCACCGTTATCGCCCTTCGGTACGAAGCGCGAGTACCTTGCTCCGCTGGTAAAAAAAGACCTCGACGACGACGGACGACCCCTTCGGGTCCAGCTTCTGTTTGCGACTGGACGCCCACGCCGCACGCCCCCCCTGCCCCCCACGGGGAGAGGCGGAGGGCTTTGTCCACCGTCCCAGGGGCCAATCATGGGGGCCAGGTCCCGTTGGCCGAGGCGGTCAGAACACCTCACCCGATCCGACAGCCCGTCCATCCAGGAGGAGGGGGCGCTGTTTGGGGCCTTTGGGCACCTCACTGTGCGGTGCGCTGCAGTGGCCGAGCGCTGGGGTTTTGGGGGCCTGCTGCGCTGGAGCCTCAGCCTGGAGGAGCACCCCCGAAACCCAATGGAACCTGCACTGCCAGCACCTCCCCCCGTCCACCGAGGCGACGGGACGTTGTCT
>PKSG01000370.1:0-15082 GCA_002916505.1 Tolypocladium paradoxum | reverse complement strand
CCCTTGACAGGCAGTCCCGAGACTCCCCAGCAGATGATTCACACATGTGCCGCGAGTCCGCGACGCTTGGTTCCTTATATATCGTTCCCTCCCTTCGGTTCGGCTGCCTGCTGTTGCACGTCACGTACTGCCAGACTTATTATTCTCGCCGCCTCGCTGTGTACGCTACTTCCCCATCCTCGCAAACAAGCTTCCTCGCTACCCAAGGTACCTATCCGTACACCACCACCGCTCTTGGCCGCGCCGAAAGGTCCTCGCCCACCAGCCCCAAGCACACGGCGACGAACGGGCTCCGGCACCTCCAACCGGGGGACGTGATAGCAGCCCTGCCGAGTCATTCAGCACGCCGCATTTCTGATATAAGAGCTTTTGCCCCGGACACGCTTCCCCGGATCTGGTCCCCGAACCACGACAAGATCCAGCGCCCTACCGAGGCCTCGTCCACACCCCGACTTGCACCTGCACCAGCAACCATGTACGGCTCGTACGGGTCTTACAGCTCCATGAGCGCCATGTCTGTGCCCATGGACATCACCTCCAACAACATCCGCACACACGACGCGAGCTGCGCCTTTCCCTCGTGGCCGCGCCGCTCGTCACTGTCCGACTCGGAGCACGAGGAGCCGCGCGCCACCTCGTTCCTCTCCGACGACGACCTCTTCCTCTCCGACCCCTTCGACGACGACGTCCACAGCGTCTCCAGCACATCCAGCGCCTCCTCGCCCTTTGCTGCCGCCATCGAGTCGCCGCCGCGCATCTCCGAGGAGGAGCTGCTGCGGATGGAGCGCGAGAGAGTGGCCATGCAGCGCGAGTACCTCCGCCAGGTCAAGCAGGAGAAGGAAAGGCGGCGGCAGACGGTCCTGCGGGCGCGACGCGGCAGTCCCAAGAAGAGCTCCAAGACCAAGCCGGCCTGTCTGACGACCATTACCGAAAGCGGCGAGTGAGGCCTCGCTCACCGGGCCCCTTGGTGTACTCGACTACATGTCTACAGCGACCATCTCAACTTGCACGGCTCAGTCACTTTTCTCCCCCCCCGGACACAGGATAGATCTCACTACCCCACAACGCGTGCATGCCAGCCAGCAGCTTTACGCGGGTCCCGATGCCTGCGTGTCACGAAAACCCCACGGTTGGAAGCGGCATCCTTTCCGCCGAGGTGCGCGTCGTGGACTCGTGGCTGCGAGAATGACGACAGCCGCAGCCGGGTGGCCGCGCAGTGCGACAGCCGCGGCTGTGAAGCTCCGGCTGTGAGCTTGGTGCTTACCCTAACGGGTCTTACCTGTCAGCGGCCAAGGCAGCGAGCGCGTCTGAGTCACAGGGCACACACACTGCCGGACCAAAGGCCCGACAACCCCACCACAGTCTGCAACCTCGAGGCGGAGACGGGACCAACCGGATCATGTGGTGGGTCTCAGTGCCGAGGCGGTCCGGCCCCACACTCCACATGTTCGGGTCGCTGTGCCCACGAGACGAGGCGCTGGCGGCTTCTCTCGGGTGCTGACCTCGGTCGGATGCGCTGCTACCTTGTCGTTGCCGACAAACACCCGACGGGCCCTGCACTCTCACAGGCTTCACCGGTCTGGCGGCTGCAAGCCTCCCCTCGCACACGAGCCGGCCGCTCACGTGTCACTGACTGAGGGCCGCGGCACGGCTGCTTCACTTCGCTCTTCATTCTATTGTTAATTCATCAATCGTCCCGTCGGCCACGGTCTCGGAACTCCGGCCCTACGGGACCGGTTCCTCTTTCTCATTTCATGTCTCTTCACATGTCATCCATACGGGCATTAGCACCAGGATCCTCGGCTTCATGTTTCAAACCTCACGTGTTTTTTTCATTGTCATTTTTCATTCAACTTCAGCGGAGCGGCATCATCATCATAGCGGGTTACCAAGTGTGTTTTTCACCAGCGGGACGGCAAAAAGTATTGGGTTAGACGGATCATGGGCCTGCCCACTGGGCAGCGGCAGCAACAGCATCTCCCTGTTCACCACAGGGACCTCAGCATCGGCATCTTCATCATCACCTTCACAGCGTTAGATAATTTAGTTTAGTTTCTATTCTGCAAGATACCCCCTTAGCTAGTAGAGCCTAGGTAGTTCGCAATTACACCATTTCGTCTTCTCTTCCCCAACAACCAAGAAGTGTCACGTCTTTCATTGGTCCGCATCGTGATGCCTGGGCAAGGCGTGCGAGCAAGGCTGGCCCGGTGATTGATTGTTGATTGCCAGGCCCCGGGCCCGGGAGCTCTGAATGGGGTTTCCGGGACGGCCATCCCACCGTGGCCGCCGGCCGGCGCCATTTTCGCTGCGCTGACATCGTCCCCGCCCAACATAACGGCGGCGCAGCATCACGGCGCCACTATTGGTGGATGCCTCTGTAAGACTTGATATTGCCCGTCCATGATGGCGACTCGCGAGATTTGACAGAATGCCGCTGAAAACGTAAAAGGCGCAAACAGTCACGGCAGTCACACGGCCAAGACGGCAGTGCTTGTAGAGCGGAGCAGGTCCCAGATCGGCCCGGGCTTCTTCTCGACCTGACCGACCGAGCAACGTTGCTTTGCTCCCAACCTCTCTTTCTCGCTTCTCCTGCGCCGCCTCCTGCGCCGCCTCGAGCCCTTTTGTGCCGCACGCTCGCCCCGCAACGTGACGCACGACGCAGGCCCTTTTCAGCGACGACGATGCCCAACATTCGCTCCGGGACCGAGCCCAGCAAGCAAGCATGTTCCGACAGCCTGGAGCGGAAGAAGTAACAAAGCCCAACAAACCCTGCGGACGGGGAGGAGGAGGTGGTGGTGGTGGTGCGATGCAAGTGTGACGGGAGGGCATGGCTTGCATTGCATGGCTAGCGTAGGCGGGACAGGGAAATCCAAACCTCGAGTTTCTTGTTTTGCTCCCGCTGCCGTTGACGATGGTGGTGATGATGGGGACCGACAACGATTTTTGACCATGTTGAGGAAGGGAGGCCGCAATTGTGGCGTTGTGACGAGAATGTGATGGGGAGCGAGTGCGCAGCCTTGGAGGTGACGGATCGAGCGGGCGTTTCTTCACCGCGAGTTGCGAGCGCGTGGCCGATGCGATGGCGACATTTAATCCTGACGTTCCGATCCCGATGCCCCTGCTCGAGGTGCTGTCTCCTCTGGGCGTAGTCTGTAGTCCACAAGGTACTTTTCACCAGGGGTGTGATGGCATCGCCATTCAGCATTGATGCTCTTGGCTTGCACAATTGTGGTAAATCACGGGCCGCCGCGGACCTGCCCTTTTCAACACCGACTCTGAATGTGAACAATACGCCTTGCAAAGAAACACGACAATCCTTGATGCCGGAGTTTCCGACTACTCGCGTACGTGGGTTATGCCCAGCTCGTCAAGGCCAACCAACCATTCAGCAAAGGCGCCCACATGCCCTTGAATTCACGGCCATCACATATCAAGGGGGCTGGAGAGCAGTGTCCCATCAAGGCTGAATCGTCAATGCCCTCGGGGCTCGCCCAATCCGACTGGAAGCTGCATGTGTAAACGTGCCTTCGGGGTATTCTGTGCGCATGTTGATTGGCATGCATCCCCGATGTGATGGCCGCGCTGGCGTGACACCCACGACTCACGAGGTTTCTGCTCGACGAGGGATGCACCTCAACAGTGCAACCTCGATCTCTCCGTCGGCCATGCCGTTCAACAATGATGGCGCGCGCGCAGGGACAATCCTGCGGGCCGCCTATGCGGCCGCGCGGGGAACACGGGCCTTGAAGAGGATGCAGGTCGTGAGTGTGATGTGATGTCCGGCGGCGTCGGCGGGAGAAGCTGCTTGCGCTAATGCGGGATGAGCTGATGTCGGGCATCCAGCTAGTCGACGCCTTGAGACCACTTGCACGCACTCATTTGACAGACTGTCAATTTCTGGGCCGCCTCTGATGGTGTGCGGATCCCCTGCTACTTGTTGGTCATGAGTCTCGCTGCAGCTGAGCATCGCGAGGCTACAGCTGGGAACGGAAAGGCGGGTAGTTCCCGTCTTGGGACTTGAGGTAGCGGAGCAGTGTTATACGGGAGAAGCATCGTGGCATGCACGTGGTATATGTGCGAGACATGTTGCACCGTCTATTGATGCGGTTGATGCCCATCATTGACACGGACGTGCGAGAACGACGTACAATGGCTTGGCGGTACTTTGAGAATGGCTCCTGGGTAGCCTAGGTGGGATAGGACGGTACGAAGTACTCATGCCACCGGCGTTTAGGTAGGTACAGAGTCCACGGCGTTGAGCATGCTGATATCGCCCATGTATGCGATGTCGCCCATGATGCGGGTGTCACGAGGAGGCTGGTCGCACTCAGTTCAGATCCCAGCCTAGCCATCGAATGGCAACCAGGGCACCAAGGTGTGACGAACAATTGCAGGGATCGCAACCATCGACTGTCTCGACAAGGCCCGTGGTTCTACTCCTTACCTTGTACGAGCTCAGCGGCCACGATCTGGAAGAAACAGAGTTTTTCGTGCGCCGGGATATGGGATGCACTAGGTATGCCAGGAACCGCGTGAAACAGCCGCACGGTTGTACGGCAGGAGGCCTGGGGTAGAGCGGCCGCGACGCCTGCATGTTTGCTGCAGGTAGCACAAGTACGTTGACGGAGACGGCGCTTCGCTGTGCTTCGTCTGAACAATCGTGTCCGCTGCCTCCGTGGGACGAGAGCAACGACGACGACCCGACTTGTCGTAGTCTTGAGCCTAGCGATCTCGGGAGGACCGCTGCGGATGCTCGTGGTTGCAGTAGCTGCACGGTTGTTTTGGCAGCATCATTTGCCGGACCATGGTGCGAAAGAATGTAGACCGCGACACCCCTGCAGGAGCCCCTGCCACCGTGCGCATACGAAAGTCATCATCCAATACTACGAGTACCTGCCTATAGTTTACACTTTGAGCCATAGGTACCTTACGGCCTGACTGCCTGGGCAGCTGCGAGGGCAGCTTGTGTATGTGTTCGAGGCCTGTGGAAAAGGGCTGTGGAAGCGGCTCGTGTGTGTGTGTGTGTGATTTAGGAAGAATGTTGTGAAGTCAAAGGGCACTTGAATTGGAAGCTTACAGGGCTGGCCGGTCCCGCGCGGTGGCTGCCCATTTTTGACTCCTTGTTTGCGGCATTTTCATCGAATTTTAGATGCCTCTTTGCGATCCCGTTGATAGAGACTTTACCCAGAGACTCTTCGAGCGGACTTGGTTGAGCCCAGCATGGAATTTTTCTTTTTTTTTAAACGATATGCGCACAGTGGCAGCGCCCCTTGCAGGGGTGTCGCGGGTCTACTCTTTTGGGCTCAACCTTCGTACTCGTAGCTTCGAATACGAAGTAGGACGTAGCAACAACAAGTAGCGACTGGAATCAGCTCACCTTGTCAGCGACCTGAAGCGGTTTGGCAAATATTGACACACAGCCCGGCTCTTCAAACCCCAATGGACAGAGTTGATGTCGGATATTCGAGGCCGGCTACGGAGCAGAGCCGAGCGGCGCAGGTGGTTCGTGCATGCATTTGCGGGCCGTTGGGGGCCACGACGCCGAGCTCCCGTGTGGGAAGCAGAGTTCTCGCATATTCCAGCACCCAACGCCCCAAGCCACCGCTGATGCCTCTTTCCCCGGATCTGGCTGTGTCCATGCCCAATGCCGATGGTGGTGTTGAGTGTGCGACAGGACAGGCATTCCCAGGCAGAGGACGGCAGGCTGGCGGAGCCGATCCGGAACATGGCGGTCCAGCAGTGGGGCCGGAAACTGACGCCAGGGCCGATGGAGGTGGCTCAGCCGACAATATATTCTTCTTGTCATGCAGAGCGATAACGGCCTTGCAGTGCACGAACCCAGTTGTCCGTACTCTGTACAGGCAAGGGACGGCGGCCGCTTGCGGTTGGCAGTCCTTGGAGCGAGGGAACGGCGGCCCGAGGCGTACCGGCTGCTGGCGGCAGTTGCGAGCCGCTGGCATTCACACCAGGCGAGGCAAGACGCTTGCCTCCTGGGACGGCCGAGGACACACAAAGGAGATCCATTGTTGTCGCTGCCAACAATGAATGGCACCCTGGAGATGTCGTCGATACGAAGAGCGATTGGAGCAAGGACCAAAGGACCGGCACAACGTCGTTGAATCCAGAGGGCAGGAGCGAGCGGTACTTCGTACCAAGTAGTGCCCCCGAGCCCCTGCTCGAGGATCCACGATCCATGGGGGGAGGCGCGGCCGGGGCACAGGGAGCGATTAAATCCCTGTCGACAAGCGTGATCGGGCCCCTGATTGGCCGGTTCCTTGCGCGCACTTGCATCGCACGCCGCCAATCACGGGCAAGCGCAGACGTCGGCGCTACGACGCCGCCTTCCATTGAACGTCGCTCGTCCCTGCCCCGCTTTCGACCGCAGCCCCGAATCCCCCAGAGCCCAACCACATGTCTTGTTCCCCTCATGATTCCTCCCGCTGGCAACTCGCTTTGGATGAGAGCGCTCTGTCGATGAGAGCAGCAGGACGCTGGCTCGGCGACGGCGGCGCCCCCGCCTCCCAGGATGACAGACACCAGCGAGGGCCCTGTAAGGTACAAGCCAGACGGCACTCCGGCCTGCCGCAGCGCGCACAACGATCGTCTGCGGTGCAACCGTGCCGATGCAGCCCCGCAACAGGCAACGGGCTGAGTTGTTTCTCCTTGGCTCTGTCTCGTCGTCTCCTGGGCAGAGCACCGCGGGCGCGGGCGCAGCAGAGCGATGATGGAAGCCGGACTCGGAGGCGCCGTCGCAATACCGCTGAAGGCGGGCCTGATATGCCACCACGAGACGGGCCAACAATGGCATGCGGCCCCAGCCTCGGGGGCTACCTTAGGTACCTAGGCTTGGGGGCGCCGCCCCTGGCGCCGGCCCGTGTGCTCTGCTCAGTGGCCGCGCAACCGCTTGGAGAGATTGATTTAGACACGATGGAGAGACGGGATTCGCCTCGCCGCAAACGCACTCGTACGCACAAATCCCCCCCGTTCCGTCGTGCAGACAGGCATCCATGTCGACTGGCGCACGCGCGGATGCGGCCCATTCACGGCCTGTGGCTTGCCTCGCGAGCGATGTGGGCATGAACCCTGCCTCGGGCCATGCACCACCTGGGCATTCGTCCTTGACTCCCTGGGCTTGGCTGGACGGTCCGTATCCGCTCCCATGGTCGCCGTTGGCAGCACCAGGGCTCTAATTTTGTGGCCACCAGCTCCCATCCACTGACAGGCCAGCCCGCAGCCATCTAGGCGCCATGCTGCGCTCTCTCTCCCTGGCCTGATGGGGCATCCGTCACACCACCACTCGCCGGCCATGCTCTGCTCCTGTTCACGAACCAGCCAACCACCCCCGTCGGTCGCTGCTCCCCTGCCCGGCCCTGGCCTGCCTCACTCACTCGCTTCCCCATTGTCGTGTCTCTCTCTTCTTCCTCTCTTCCCATCTCTTCTCGTCCTGTTCTTCCTCTGCAGCACCCCAGCGCGCGCGGCTCTCACACGGGTACAGCATACCTCCCTCCGGTCGATGGGCCTGGCATATCCGTCCGCCTGCATCTGCGTCTGCGTCTTCCTGTGTAACCCCCAACCACGAGAAGCTCCCAGGCGGCACGAAACAAGCGCCGGCTCGGCCCACAGCTTCTCCTCCTCGGGCCATCACAGCCAAGACAAGCTGCTCTCCTCTTTTGCGCCTGCAAGCATATTCGTGCAAAAGCACCTCTGCTCCCGCCGTCAATCCGTATTCTCTGACCCGCCACCTCACCGCATTGCACAGCACAACCGAGACATACACCCGCGGCATCCGTCAGCCCTCGTCTCCCTCTCGACTGTCCCCCAACGGCTCATATCGCCCGACCACCGCATTATCTGTGCCATCCCACCTCCCATTTTCCGGCCCGATACGATTGCTCTTGGGTGTGTTCGGGGCCACTCCAGCCTCCGCGAGGGTCCTTCTGTCAGCGCCCGGGCGTCCACGCGCGTTCCATGTGATGATATAGGACTGACAGCAGCGCCACCTGTCGCCTATTCCCCGGGCTTCGCGCGGTAACCGCATCCCGGATAGCTAGGCTCGGCTACTTCGACGACGCCGTGGTACGGTGCAAGTACCGTTCCACGGGGATTGTCACCCCTCGAACATCCCCGAGGAGGCACGACTGCTGCGGGGCCTGACCGAAGCGTCGTCTACCAGCGAGCTCCCGGCGGAACAGAGAAGCTGGCAGCATCGACAGCCCGGTCCATATCAAGCCCGCCATGTCCGCCTCCGCCTCGTCGAGGAATCGCACGGCGAAGAGCTCTGGGAGATCCTCAACCGCAAGAGGTGCCCATGTGCAGGACGCCACCACAATGCCGTCCGTACAGGACATCAAGCTCTTCGACCCAAGCGCCGCCACGGCCTCCATGTTCCTTTATGCCCAAGGCCCCTCGATTGTATGCTGCCACCACGACACGCTCACCATCGAGCGGAGATTCTCCAGGCATGCGAAAGAGGTGCAATTACTTGCCGTGGACAACCAGAGCGAGGTGGGTGGAGGCCGCCTTGTTGTGAGTTACGATGCCGGCCAGGAAGCGATTGTATGGGACTTGATGACGGGCGACGAAGTGGCCCGGTTTGCGTCATATGAACACCTTACAGTGGCCGCATGGATGCGCAACGGGAATGTCGCCTTCGGTAAGCTGCATGAACGCTTCTCCTCGGCTTTGTATGTGTGTGTGTGTGTGCGACTGACATCTTTCTCCTTGCAGGTAACACGCAAGGAAGCATTATTCTCTTTGAGCCCAACACTTCTGAGCACATTTCATCGAGGACCATCGACCAGATCGCAGTCACTGCATTAGCACCCTCCTCCGACTGCCGGACTTTTGCGATCGGGTAAGTTTGATCGAGGCAATGCATCCGCTTAACTCTGACGCTGACGACTTCCCTCAGGTATCAGAATGGCTCCCTCTTGATTGCAACCTTGCAACCTCGCTTCACCATTTTACACAATTTGACAACGTCAAGAGGCCCATCCCCCATCGTCACACTCGCATGGCACGCCTCATCGTCGCGGCAAAAGTCGGACATGCTGGCTGTCCAAACCCATGACGGCGATCTCCGGGTCTGGAGCGTGTCCAAGTCATACAGCGCCAATGACCCGGCCAAGGTTGTCAGGATACTCAAAAGAAGGGAAAACTTTGTGGCAGGCCCCAATTGGATGGGTTGGTCAAAGAACGGACGCATAATCCAGTTTTCAGACTCGTACGTCAATCTTTGCCACCACCCCTACGCGCGCGCTTAGCTGCAGGCTCAGCCAATCACTCACGCTCACACTCACACAGGGAGACACTCTCATGGGATGTTAGGACAAAGCACGTCACGTTTGATTCTATCCCTACGCTCGAGCATGTCAAGGGATTGGCTGTGTACGGTCCAGGTGCCAGTCTCTTCACTGTTGGACCTAATGGCACGGTACAGCAGTTCGACCTCAACTCGCCGTCCATTATGGTCGCCAACGTGCAGCATCCTGCGAACCTCTTGCCGCCGTCGCCACCTAATTCCATCGAAGAGCCAGGGAGCAAGTCGGCACACTCTGTAACAACGATACACACCTCCGAGTCTGATGCCAGCTCCGCTCCCGTCGAGATTGGCGTTTCGGAAAGTGATGACGACCATTTGTCACCGTTTGCCCGCTTTTCTAAACACCAGGCTCCCGACTCGGGCAATGAGTTGTCATACGACTCCGCCAGCCCGGTATCGAGCCGGAGTGGTTTGTCGTCGCACTCCAAGTCATCCGCCGGCTCCCGCACGCCGGGGCACAACAACGGATCGCTGAGGTCGCTAGGCATGACTGATAACACCTACATCTCGGCAGGATCCTCGTTGAAGTCCGCGGCCGTTGGCAGACGAGAGGCAGACAATTACTCCATGGGCTATTCTCTTGGAACCACCAGCGTCCCGTCGATGGCCTCTTCTCGATCCAGACACAGACCATCCCGGTTGAGGCACGAGGTGCCTCGCAGCCCCGACGACAACAGGGTTCACGACTTATTCAAGTTCACACGGACACGCCTGAGCGACATTCCCTATAAACACCCGATGAGAACAGACAACTCTCGCCTCACGAATGACGATCTCCGGCACCAAATGCTCAGCACAATATTCGGCTGGCACAAGGAGGTCGAGGACCTGATTCGAGATGAAATGAGCAGGCACCCGGCTGGGTCGGCCAGCCGCATTCTGCTCGCCAAGTGGCTGGGCGACATGGAAACCGACATCATGGCTGGCAGCTCAGAAAACATGACCTCTTCGGACTGGATGCTCCTGGCCTTGAGCGGCATCGGTGGCCAGCAGGCCCAGCATAAGCTCGGGCATGCGTACGTCCAGCGGCTGCTGGAGAGTGGCGATGTCCACGTCGCCGTGACAATCATGCTCGGCATGGGCGATCACAACGATGCCATCGAAATCTACATTTCACACAGGCGATACATGGAGGCGCTGATTCTGACTTGCGTTGCGTTCCCCAGCGTCTGGGAACGACAGGCGGCCATCATCCGAAAATGGGGCGAGTGGGCTGTGCAACATGGCCAGCAGCAGCTGGCGATCCGTTGCTTTGCCTGCACCGACCAGGAGTCGACGGAGCCTTGGAGCTCGCCATCGGCCGCTCAGCTTAACTTCCAAAGCATTACGCCGAGTATCCCGGAGGTACTGAGCCCACCGCTCTCCCCGCCTGGCTTCCAGCGCGGCCCGCAGCGAAGCATCGCCAAGTCGTCGGCATTGAAGCTCATCACTTCGTTCGGAGACCAGAGCCAAAAGTCCAGGTTCTACTTACAGGGCGACGGCGGGAAGACTCCTATCGCAGCAGGTGTGACGCCAATCGCAGAATCCGCCATCTCGCCGGGGGGCTCCTACGAAGCTGCCACGGCGTTTCTCCGCCCGTCGAACAACAGTAGATTCAACACGCCTACCTCGGCTCGTGCAGGCAGTTCCAGCATCAGTCGGGGGAGACTTCCTTCGATCGGAGAGATCCCCGCGGACCTCAACCGTGCCGTGCTTCAGCCCGTCGAGCAAGCCCGGACCCCGGCAGGACAAACTGAAGCTCGCCAGGGTCACGTCCGCATGTCCTCCACTGGGCAGGATAACCTCGCCGCAGGGATTCTATTGCAACGCGCAGCCACAGCCAGCCCAATGATGATGCGTGATCGGTTCAATCGCGTCGTGACAGGCTACGAGGGCGAGCGGCCGCCGTCGCCCGATCACGACCTCTTGGCCAGAATGCAAGAAGCCCGATCTACTCGCCGCAACGGCTCGCGCGACCGGATTCCTCGTGGCGTCAATCTCCTGGTGCAGACCGAGCAGCCGTTTACGGCGGAAGTGACGTCGCCGGAGCAGTCAGTCACCTCGTCAACCCGGTTTCACTGGCCAACTCGGCGTCGCGGTCCCGGCTCCGTCGCCAGCTCCATCACCTCCAACTCCAGCGCAGGGCGTAGCTTGCGAAACAACGCCAGGCACCGTGATGACTACATCCACAGTCTGGAAACGGCCCTGCACTATTCGAAGAGGAATCGGAGCAGGCACGGCAGCAAGGAGAGGGCCCGTGAGTCTTCGCGTGGCCGTCATGGTAGCCGGGAAAGGAGAGCCAAGTCCAGGGAAGCCTCAGAGGAGCGCGGTCGCACCTCGGTACGGAGTTGGACCAAACCCAAGAGATCACCCACATCCCCAATTCCCATGTCTCCCGAAGATCTCGCCAACTTGAGCACCCCCAAGCACTCCGAGGGCGGCGAGCCAACCACTGTCAGGAAGGTAAGCGGCCAAAAGCCCAAGACGACGAGCCGAACGTCGAGCCGTGGAAGCAATCGCAGAAGCCCTGAGGGGCGGCCCCGACCTCCGGACTTGGACGTTCGTGGAAGGACTAGTGGCCGCGACGGTTCTCATCAACGATCACCATCATCGCCGCTTCCGCTGTCTGCCGGCGCCCTGCATTACCGAGACGAAGAAGACGAAGAAGACTTCAAGAAGGCCATGAAGGCGCAAGAGACCTTCCGTGCAAAGCACAGCCGCAGTGCGAGCCGCGGCTTCAACTCACCAATCGTCACCAAGCAGGAACATTCCGAGAGCCGCCGTAAAGAAGCGGCCGAGGCCATCGACACCCTCCCAGCCTTGGCCGCTCACGGGCGAGCCGCCTCGACTGAGCATGCAGGTGACTTGCGACAGATGAAGGATGAGCGCCAGCGTAAGAAGGAGCAGGCTGCTCGTGAGCTCGAGGAACGCCGCAAATCCCTTGCCAAGCGGCCACAAGCTCCTCAGATCCCGCATCCCAATGATTTCAACCCCTCCATGATGCAGATCGGTGTCGAGACGTCTGAGCCCAAGGAAGGGAACGCGGACGTGCCTCCTCGGTGTGCCACGGAGCCGCCCAAGAGCATGTACGCCCGGAGCGGCCCGCACATTGGGTTGCCGGCTACCCCAAAAGCCATGCGGCTGATCATGGAGGCTGAAAACAACAGCAGAGCAGGCAAGGACAAGCCGGAAGTCCCGCCGGTTCCGGTCACGTTTGCCCAGAGACACTCGCCCAACACCTCCCCCGACAAGGAAAAGGGGGCCGAGCCGTTGACACTACTTCCGTCGACAGTGTATCAGCCTCCACAGCGGCCGGCGATTCCCCGAAGCATGTCCGCCCCTATTCCTGATGAGCCTGGCCCGGCGCGTTACGGAAGAAAAGCCAGCACGGGCGAGATTCGGGGCATCGATGAGCTTGTGGGCGGCGAGAGACGACGATCTCACGAGGAGCCAGTGCCACCGCCTCCGCCACCGCCTCCTCCCGCGCCGCCGATGCTGAAGGAGCTCCAGCATCTGGCTATTCCTCCACCGCCTCCGCCTGCGCCCTTGCCACACGCACGAAGACCCCACAATCAAGGGGCAGTTGGCTCTGGCATGATTGAGATTGTCATGGACGATGACGACAACGCCCCCGTGGCGGCGCCAAACGACGGCATGGTGCCAGTTATTCCGCCGCCAGCGCCCCCATCAAGGGGCCACAATCGTGGTCGCAGCATTGGCGACGGCAGCATGTCCGGACGCTTCTCAAAGGCGACGGAGCGTTTTCGGTCTGCCAGTCGCGGCCGCAAGGACGCTGGCAGGAGCATCAGGTCCCCGTCCGCCGATATCCCCGTGGAAAACAACCCCATGCCCATGAGCCAGCTCAGGTCTCCGCCGCCGGTCATGTATGACGCAGACGTGATCCGGTCTCCCATTGACCCAAAGGGCAAGCACATGTCAACGGGACTGCACCGCAGCGAGATGATTTGATTGGGAACTGCCGACGCAAACGAGGCAGACTCCACGGGCACATTTCCTTTCACTCCCTTTATATGCCTTCCTCCACCTGTCCTTCGATTCTGTGCATGGCGATTGGCGTTGTCGGTACGGTTCGGAGATGGTGATACCGCATCGGTCGCCTCTCTCTCATAAGGAACGAACTTGGTGCCCGCCGCGTTATGATGACGTTTTCTTTCTTGAAAAGCGGCGTGGCGATTTACGAGTCAAAATTCTACGATCTTGGGGGAAAGAGTATTTTAGAGACGGTGACTCTGCTTCTACTTTTACTTGTTGGTGCGCTCTTTTGCATATGCCCCGTTTTAAGCTACCACGGTAGTGAAAGGTCAATGTCGCGTCCACTGGACAATAATTGTTGGTCCATGTGGACATGCGCACTTGTATTGGATCTTATGGACGCAGCTTTCTCTACTTTACGATTGATGACGATGCTGGTTAGGAGGAAGCAATGGACCACGAGTCTACACAGACGACAAAGGGAGCGAGATTATGCGGCCGAGAGGCGGCGGGTATGCCTTTACAATGCTGCCTCACGGCACCTTGTTTGAGCGGAAGATGGGAGGTGGGATGGCAGAGAATACGAAGTAGCTGGAGCTGACGTGGCAGGCACTTGTGAATCAATGAAAGAACGCTTGGCTTCTGAATAAGAGACTGAGAAGTGAAGCAATACGTGCCGCTGATTACGCAGCTGTGCATGTTGGTTGGTTGGTACATGGATGCACTGGTGATGGCTTCCAGCGGATGGGATCAACATGCCAGCGGGGTTCGAGCGCCGACAGAAGCACGCCATCTTGACGCTTGCGGTGCCGAAAAGAGGTTTGACGGGACCTCTGACCAAAAAGACAGGCGTGGGTGATTTTTTGCGGGTGAAAATAAAAACGGGCAAAAAGTGCAAAAACATAAGAGGCGTCGCCATTCTCCATCTCGCCCTTCCAACCCAAGCCCCCCGCGGTCGTGATCCAGCCCGCCACGCGACGGGGGAGAGGTCTCTGCAGAGTGAATCCTCCCTCAAGGGTCATCTCCAGTGCTTAGGGCTGCAATAAATCTTTTACCGACAGTCGCGAGTTGCCTGCGCGAGCGGGCAGCCACCGCGACGTTCGGGCTGGGCGCCGAGCGGGGGGGATCTGACGGGGTTGAGTTGGAAGGAGGAGCGAGATACGGGTGAGAGACTTCGCCGTTGGACCATTACAGCCAGAAACTCGGGGGCTTATTTTGGGCTATAAGGTGTAAACCGTGGGGCGGAGAAATATCGGCGCGGGGGGGTCAACTGGTGCGACCGCCGACCAGCGACCACCATCAGCGACCACCATCCCTCCCACAGCTCCATCAACAAGCAGCCCTCGGGACGACGCGCAACACGGCAGGCCATTCATTGATGGCGGGCATTGCTCTCGTATGCAGCGGCCCCAGCTCCGCGACGCGCATCCGACGGTTCTCTGCTTGAGCAGGCCCCCGGCCATGGCTGCTGCTGCTTCGTCTTGAGCTCGCTCCCATCCGCGCCACAACCGACGACGACGACGGCGGCCAGCAACACCACGCACGACACCACAACACCGCAACACCACACCATGATCACCACTGCCCCCCGCCTGCGCATCCGGCGGCCCTCGCCCACCGCCGCCGAATTCACCGTCACCACGCTGCCGCCCGCGACGCTCTCCCTGCGCGTCCTCCGCCTGCTGCTCCTGCTGCTGCGCGTCCTCCTGTCCCTCACGACGCTGCTGCTGCTGCACGCCCGCTGGGCCGTCTGCCCGCTCGCCGCGCGGCCCCTCGGGCCCGACGCGC
>PKSG01000992.1:41305-51311 GCA_002916505.1 Tolypocladium paradoxum | reverse complement strand
GGGGGGGGGGGGTTGCCATCGCCTTGGCCACGTCTCACAAGCAGTGGATATCGTCGTCGCACTTTTCGAGAGAGGGAGTGCTTGTTCGCCATGGGCCCATCGCAGGGCTTGACAAAGGAAGGAGCGAAGCTTCCATGATGGCAGAATCATGTGACCAACGAGGGACCTAATTGTACGGTACACACAAGAACGATTCTCAGCCTCTCCTGTCCTGCTCCAGAGTTCTCTCCGAGTCTCGCTTCTTTCCTCAGTTGCTTTCCTTTTAAAGGCCATACAGGCACAGCAAGCATCACGTTGCGGGAGAGGCACGCGCCGTCCCCTGTGGCCAGTTCGCCCGCCACTGCGCGCTCGTGCCAGCTGAAACGACGACGTTCAACAAGAGGTGATGGTGACACGGAGCCTGGCGGTTTCACGACGCCTGCGCAACTTAGGCCTGTCAAGCGCCGAGAGGAAGATGCAGCATTAGGCCGCTGTGACGGCCTGAAGGGACCGGGATTCACGCGGCAGTTGATGCGATTGCGACTCCGTCTTGCCTGACCTGCGAATGACTGCCTAGTCGGGGAATGCCATTCGCCATGAAGCCCTGCACGGACTATTCGTGCATGTACGTACGGGTACTCGTACGGAGTACACGACCACAGACTCATCCTGAAAGATGGACAGTGAATCGAAGGCGCAGGGTCTTGCTGCCACACCCGTCTCCGCGCAAGTACCTGCGTGGCCCGTTCTGCCCGTCTCGGTGGGCCTCCTCACCAGCGGGCGGAAGAGACGGGAGCCAGGCCAAGCGCGCCGTTCCGAAGTTGTCAATGTCGCCAAGTCCCAAGAGCGGCTCGAGAGCACATCGTCTCGTCTCTGAGCAGCAAGAAACGTGCAGGTCCAAGAACGCCGAGTGGTGCTCCGTGCTCCCACGTCACATCACGCTGCAGCCGAGACGCCATCTGAGTGAACCCCAACCACCTAGCACGTGACTTGGCTTGGCCTACGGCCCTGCGGCTCCGTCTCAGGGCGATATCGCGCATCGATTGGACGAGGGAAACGCATCCACACGCGAGCCACGTTTGACTCTTTGGTGGTACCGCAGAGGAGGCATCGTGTGAATGGATGCACAGAGGGCACATGTTCGTCTGGCCAGAGATTGCGGCGGGCTTGATTCTTCATGTGAACCACGAAGGCATGTATTGTGAGCAGGAGTCCTGCCGAGGTGAAACAATCTTGGGCCGTAGCCATGCGGCTCTACGGACTAGGCAAGAGGATATTCCTGTCCATGTGGAATTGATGGGCAAACGGAGAAGCCGGCATTCCTGCGACTGAGATGCCGCCTCGACATGACGACAAGAGACCCTTGCCAATTCATCGTCCACTGGTCCGCCGAGGGTCACACAGCAACGACTCGTCACTGGAGATGCGACGCGACTGTTGCGCCTCGGCAGGGTATAGACGACTCGGCAGGGTATAGACGATGGGATAACGGACAGCCAATGGATGGGCCATGCAGGCCCGAACCCAACCACAGATGCAGAGGAGACGCGGAAGGCAACGGCGCATGCGCCGAGGTAGTCGAGGCCATCCGAAGCCCTGCCCGGCCATGGCTCGTCGTCTGTACGGTGGTGCGACGTGACGGATGGCACGCTACGAAAGCATCTGTAGTCTGTACACGGCTGTACTTACAAGTATGTACGTATGCCATGCGTCTGCCAGGGAAAACGGGGATCCCGACGAGACGAGATATGTGCTGTGGGTGACGGTCCACTGCTCGTACATGTGAGCGGCAGAGTGAGGAGACGAACTCGTGGAGCGACGGTGATAGGCGAAGCCAGCCCCACCATGTCCTGGACGTGGCCCGCAGCGGTGCAGCCACCTCACTTCCCCGCTTTGCGACGCGTCTCGTCGCGTCTATGTCGCGTCTCTCAACGCGTCACGCTCAGACGAGGTTTTCATCCCGCCGCACGCGGCACAGCCAGCACCGCTGACGATTCGCAGCGCCCCCTCCCAGCGAAGCCTCCCCCGCGAGTGAGGGTCGAGATACGAGTACACGATTAAGCTTTTGCATCGTTGACGGAGCAACGCGGTGCTCGTAGAAGACCAACAAATCTTGTCCGCGCATGTACAGCTCGCCCCGTCTCTCCATCCGCCAGCCACAGAGCCATCATTGACGTGCCCAACGTAAACCAGCAGTTCAGTTCAATTTTCCCTCTTGCATTCACCTTTGCACTGCCATGGAGAGCAACGCACGAGCCCACAGTGCACTAAAATACGCCCCAATCACCGACCCTTGCTGCCCACGACTGTGACTCGGGCGCATGCTGGCACACTGCCCGGTTCCCAGCCTCCCGCCTTTTCTCGTCGGCCGCCGGAGCGCCTCCCGACCGAACCCTGGCGTTGCTGCACAGGGACGGTACCCGCTGCATCGAATCATCTGGTACCGTGTCGAGTCAGCAGGTCGCACATCCGGCCGACCGACTCTCAGTCGCCTTGTCTCGGCGCGCGCCGCGAGCGCAGCCCGTGTACAGCTTGGTACGCTCTACGGCGGACGACTTACACGCCTCGTCGAAACAAGTACCTGCTACGGAGTACCTATGTGCAGCATCGTCGCTTGTACCTACGAATCCGCGTCTTTCAAACTTGGCAGCGGCCCTCTCCAACGCCCACCATCGGGCCAGCCATCCATGCGCAGGGCGAGCTGCATGGAGGCGATGCACGGCGCCTCGAAGCGCGGTTCATAGCAGCACGGCGTGGGTTGAGCCTGCACCGGCTGCAGCGCCATCGCCAGCGGCAGCGGCTCGAGCGTGGCCTCCAACCGCACTCGGCCCAGTCAGGTACAGTTGCAGCAGCCGTGTCCGTAGGACTGCTCGTGCGTCTGTACGAGTACTCCAGAGGTAGAGTGCATCGGCAGCGACCAAGCAAGGTAGGTACCTACCTGCTCGCACTTGTACCCCGGCGACGAGGGCTACCTCGGTACCTTGGGGTACAGCTGGACCCGGCCATCCTCGCCACCGCCCGTCACCTCCTCCATCCGCCGCCCATCCGCCACCATTGCAATTGGATCGCCAGTCGAGTCTTCGTCCACACGCAGGGTCCCCTGTCCGCCGGCCGGCGCCAACGTGTGCGGAACCCAGTGGCGCCAGCTTCGCCCAGGGCCCGCAAGCCCGCACCGTTAGCTCGCTGCACCGCTTTGGGGGGTGCGCTCCAGACTGCCCAGGCGCATCGTCAAGGTTGTCGCATCCAGACGTCGGTACCTGAGGTACCCGACCCGAGCGGTGGCCCTCCTCAGGCCTGACCTCCCCTGGCTCCCCAGGTCCTCGCCCATCAGGGCTTCATCAGCGCGAAGAGAAGCATCGAGCGCAGAGCCCAGCAGGGTCCGCGCCACCCGCTCGCTGCAGGCCCGCCTCCGCCGTCTGTCGTCGCTTGTCCGAAACTGCTCTCCACCGCCATACATACAGGCCCAGCATCCACTCCGATCCCTGGGCCGGCTTCCTCCTCCTCCTCCCCCATCTTCATTCCAGTCCTTCTTTTTGTGTGGCCACCGGACGTCGTCCCAGCTGTGCGCATCGCCAGGCGGCAGACAGAGCCTGGCTCCGACTCCCAGCGCCGTCTCCTGCTTCGCACCACCACCATCGCCAGCTGTCCGACACGCGCGACGCTCGACGCTCGACGACTACGACGCCGCTTTCCTTGCCTCGCTCGCAACACCACGACCCCATCCCATCCCCTTCACCGACACTACAGAACCGAACCCGGCTCGCGCACGACTCCTCCGCGCGACGACCCGGCGGTTGTCTTTACGCGTGAATTCCTTAGTCTATTTTAACGCTCACCTAGCTCGCGCGCCTGGCACTTGAACCTTGCGACGTTGCTTCTGCCAGCCGCGACTGAGACTCCGTTCTGGCTGCGACATCGTCCGACGGCGCTCACCTTCACCGCGTCGGCCAGGCCGGTCGCCTTGGAGCAGACAACAAAAGGATCCTCACTCGAACGGCCCCAAGACATCTCTGTTTGACCCAGAAGCAGCCGGCTCGATTTCTTATTCGGCAGCGGCTGCATCAGGCTGGGCTTCTGTTCCGCCGCTACGGCGCTTAAAACACCCTGTGCATCCCAAGTGCGAGGACCCTGACAGACCCGGAGCGCATCTGCATACCACACGTCCCCGCGATGGCTTGTCCCTTGCACCCCTTCGCGGCCGCTGGGCCGCGAGGTCTGCGTCATTCTTCACCACCCAAAACCCCGGAGCCGTCTGCCGAGTCCCACGCTCAACCCCCAACGCCACCGCGACCACGGTTTCGACTCAAGAGGCGGAACGTGTCGCAGCGCAACGCGCCGACCCAGCAGTTCCTTGCTTCTGTCGCTGCAGCAGATGTCCCTATTCCGAGCATCGAGGAACCTCGGGTCTTCGACGACGACCTGCTGGGGATTCCACACTTCAGCCACTTTGACGACATCACCTTCCAGGAGCAAGCGACTCGTGGCAGGGCCTTCTCACCACCCAAGACGCCTGCGGCCCGCAATGTTCCGTCTCTGTCGCCGAAGCGCCACCCGGACTGGTCCATTGACGCGGCCCTCAGCAGCATCGAGTCGAGCCCGGAATGCGAGTCGAGCCGGCCGTCTACTGCTAGGTCGACGCAGACTACCGCGTCCTTGTTCAGCCGGTACTCCTTGACATCCGAGGACTTTAGCCAATGCGGGAGCCCTGAGGATGAGCAGACGGATCGCGTCGGGCCTCTACTCCCCTTGGGTGATGTTTACAAGACCATCAAGGCCCCTGCGCGCCCGACTGCGCTTAGGAAAGCGCCTTGGACGAGGGCTATGAGCCAGCATCTCTGGTCGACATACATGATGTATCTACAAGACCCCAAAGTTACCCCCGTCCGGATTGGCAGGAGCGGCATACCTCCCTCGGGAGTGTGTATGCGTGTCGCCAGGGAGGCCAAGAGGGCGTGGAAAGGCTCGCGATCCCAGACCAAGACGGACAACAAGAGTGGAAGTACGACGCCAACCGCTGAGGCGACAGGGCCCTATGTCGAGTGGCCACATACCTGCGCTGCCACTCGCGGTCACCTGAGAGAGCTCTGCAAAGCAAACAGCGGAACGGCTACGCGCAATCTACGATACCTTGTGCATAGCCCGACACCATTCGGGAAGACGGCGAGCCGGTTCTGGAACCGTCGTTCCGCCCCTCTTCGGTCGGCCTCTGTCTTCTCGGGATCTGACATGGCCATGTCCTTGACAGTCTGTACATCAGATTCGATGCAGCCACACGGGCCTTTGGCCCAGCTCACAGGCTCACAACCTGAGCCGACCATGGAAGGCCCTCAAACCGGCCCTGCGCCCTCTCTCATTGACTATGCCGCCCGGGAACAGGAGAGAACACGGCTGGGATCCCCTTTCATGGCTAGAAGCTATGGTCCTAGCTCTTCCAATACGCTGGCAGACAGCCTAGGAGTAAGCACGGAGGCGCAAAGGCAAAGCCATACCGTCGGCACACGGCGAAGCCTTGGGTCGCCCCTGAGGCTCAACGAAAGTCGATCCAGCACTCAGAAGCGTCGATCGAGACAACCTGCCCTGGAGCCTCGCAAGTCTAAGCGACCCAGTCTTGGTTCCGACTTTTGGACAGACCCTTCCTCGAATAGTGAGGACCCTAACCTGGCTCCGTCCTTTCCCGAGTTCTGCTCTAGGAACTCGAATCTACGCGACAACCTCTTTGTGCCTCGGACCAACGTTCAAGAGAGGTTTGAGGCATCCCATCCTCCGGCTTCACCGTCTGAGGCTCCCGGTATTTCAACCAACACTTCGCCGGTACCACCAATGGCGCTCCCTCGCCGACTGGGCTCGCCGTTTTCTGGCAAAAGCCAGAGCTTCTCATTTCCCAATCGACACTCGACCACTGCTGTGATTGACTTTGCGGCGGTCCGTCGACCCTTTGCCACCGTGCACCAGTCGTTGGACACCGGCAGCAGCTCTACGAAGCCGTCTCTCGCGAACCGGCTTGCTTATATCGACGAACGGCTCAAGGACTTTCGCGGGCGGGACCCGCACGAGCGGCGGTCTGACTCGCCATGCTGAAGGCATCGCTCTCCTTTGTACATTGGATGCTTATAACCTCACGACCACTCATGACTTTACGCACGCTATCCGACGCGCCCCCGATGTACACCAGTACTTTTCACCACGCCTTGAGATGGTATATACCGGGCCAGGAGCCACGAGACAAGCGTTTGCTCTGCCGTTCGCTTGCCCCATATATGGCTCATCTGTCATTCTGTCTGCTCGTGGCATGTGAGGGACTCAAATCTACGCTAGACTCGGCGAGATGGATGATTGTTTCACCTCGAGTTGTCTCGCAGTTCTTTTTCTAATCTTTACTGGGTCAGGGTTCGGTATCATCGGGGGAGTAACTCACGACTTTTGATGACTGCATGACGAAATATACAGAAGAGGCGACAGGAAACCCTCGAAATTTGGCGACTTGCTTCACACTTTGCTCCTCGTCCGCGTCTCTGCCGTGCCATCGTTCCTGTGCTCGAGCAGCGTGAGAGCCCTTCGTGACGCGCTATGCTATCCATGGCTCATCGTTGTTTCGGAGGTTTCTTTGCGACAGACAGGTCCATGCCTGGCATCAGCACATAGCCCACATCAGACTGTACAGTGATTACACATTAGTTCCGTCTGTCACGGTTACAGAAGCTCCCTCAACACCTTGATTCCAGACTCCAATGCTCCCATGTATTTCCAGCACGGTACATGCCCGCATCGAGCTTCCTCCATCTCGTCGCAACTCTATCGCCGATGCGCGACCGGAGCGATTGGGGGAATGCCCGACAGCCAGGCAGCCGTCCGGGTTGTTGCCGCTCCCAGCTGCCCAGTCGCGATGCTACCTCGCAAGGTCCTCGTCATTCGGGCTTTTAGTCTGTCCTCGCCGCTGATGAACATATTCATTGCGCACTGTTGCGTATAGGAGGGGCGAGAGAAGTGCCGAGGCCAGGGTCTCATGTAAGGACCCGGATGGGCATTGACACGGCACCGTGCATGCTCTTGGCCCTAGCCCCCGGAGACGTGCCATGTGCCGGCGTGTTGACCTCATGCTTGGTTGCGCCTCGCGGGTAGACGCATTGCGGCTCCACGAGGCCGGCAACGTGGTTGCCACGCTTGAGCCTTGGAGCCATTGCCATGTGGAACATTGCATATCCAAACGGAACGCATCATCCTTTAAATGTGCTCGAGACGGACCGCATATGCCCCGGCAACCTCTCTGCTCCCTCTTTACTCTCTCTTGAAAACAACGGCCGCGGCATCGGATCCACGTTGCCCGCGTACGCCGCCGTCCATCCCGACTTCTCACTCGCACCCACTTCCAGATCAGATACGTGTTTGCTCCGGCCTCTGTTGGTGGTGTCATACGGGCATCGTCCCTCGCCGACCGCAGCTCGGTGTGAATGAAAGGAGCACGCTCGAAACCCAAACATGCGCTGATCGTTATGCAGCTTGTTGGCCGATATGCGCAGTTGCGGGTTCTTGAAGCGTACGTCGAGGCTTGCTGCCTTCATTTTGCGGACATGTGTGGTGTAGTCGGTAGCAAATTCAGGGAGCGAGTCGAACAACGCTCGAAAACGGGCCGGGTCGGACGTTGCCGAGTCCTGAGGGTGAAACTTGAGCGGTTGGTTGGGGCCAACGGTGAGAGAGAAGGCAACCATGGCGACGGCCCAACGCCGTATTCGAACGGATGGCAGAGCCTCGCACTGCGTGTATAGGTACATGATGAGGCTCGGGGGGACGTCCCAGTCGCACTTGAGGTAGAGGTCCTGGATAGCGTCCATGGCGAGATCCTGGAGCTTGTAGAGGTCGAGGTGAGAGGCAAAAAGATGTAAGCGGATAATTGCCCAGTGAATACCTTGAGATGCCCGCTGGCTAGTCTCATGGGCTGTTTGGACAGAATGGTCCAAGAAGCGGCGGAAGGACGACGGCGAGTGTACCCACTCAACAAAGAGGGCAAACATGGTGGACGACTCCCCCGGCAGCCAGAGGCTGATGGGCTTCGATTGTGAGGCATCTTCGAGACGATCACGAAAGAAGGGCGAGGCGGCGCAGAGAAGCTTCCGGTTAACCCTGAAGCTCGACTGTCTGGCACCGACGAGGACCGTCGTCATGTCCGCCACGGATGGCGGCGGCGGCGGCAACGACTTGTCGAGGGTTGCGCGATAATAGCTGTCGGCCGGCCGGCGAGGAGGCCGAGTCCGATTGATGGGAACCATGGTCCGTGTGTACACTGCCTGTCTGAAGAACCCAGACCAGACAGGCAGTGAGCAAAGTGAAGAGAGGTTCAACTACAAGACAAGAAACGTGTACGACGCGGGAGAGCAACGAGCCGATGGAGCTCCTCCCGTTGCCCAACCGAGGCAAGAAGGAGGGTCTGGGAACCGTAAACGCGGGTAGCCAAGGTGAATCAAGGCGAGTGGCCAAGCACAGAGTGTGACGGTGGAGAGGGTGACAGAGATGATAAAGGACGGGGGGAGACGAACAAGCGAGACAGGCGAGAGGAAATGCCACTCGACGACGGGGAACCTGCCTCTCGCTCTCCTTCTCTCAGCCCGCGTGGCTGAAGGACGGACGAGCGAGCGAGCCAAAAAGCGGATGATCGCCCGGCGGCCCGAAACGCAGAGCTTCTACCGTCGACGCATCAGAACTGCAGTAGGCAGCTTCACATAAGGTATTGTTGGTCCGCATATGCCTCGCAGCACCAACTGCTCAATGCTGGCACCAGCCGGACGAACCGCCCGTTTCGGTGCTGGTTTCACCACCAGAGCAGGTCCCGTCATTGGCTCCTTGCGTGCGGCGTCCATGCCAGGAACAAGCAACAGACGCGGAGGGCTGAATATGGACCAGGCGGAGCAGACAGCGGCGGCCGTGACTCGACTCGAGGTCGGTTCGCCAACCAGCTTCCGCCGACCAGGGGCCAGGGCGAGCGTTTCAAGGGCCGGGCCCTTGTCGACGATGCAGTCCTAGACTCCTAGGTGCCGTGTGACAGACAGCACGAGTGCCGCGCCCCAAGGCCCCCAAGGCCCGTACCAGCCGCTGGCCTGGTGGTGTCGTGTGCGCCCGTCACGCCGCAGATAACTAAATCGCCGTCTCCGATGGACAGGATGCCGTCTCTGCGAGCTGCAAGGGACGAGCGAGTCTTCTTGTTGGTGTGGACCATGGTGGGTTGGGAGAGGGGGTTTGAGGAGCGGGGGTCTCGTGGCTGCGGGGGAGCGGGTGAAACATCCGTTGTTGGCCTCGGGCTGATTATGGCTCCGCCTCACCGCAAGCCTCACCTCCTCGTCCTTTTCTGTTATCCGAGAAGAGACCTGCTGGCTTTCAGCCCTCCGTCTCACACGAGTACGAGTAAGCTGTGAGATGGCCGGCCTCATCCTCATCATCCGCACCCGCATCCTCCTCCTCCTCCGACTCTGCACCTCTTCCAACAATTAGGACCCCCTTACCGCTCCGAGAACTCGTTGCAAACGCTGCGCGGTAAACAAGGCTTCCATGTTTTGCGACCGACTGCCACCACCCACATGGCTTGTACGAGGTAAGAGACCTGCTATCGCCTCACGCACGTGGCAGCAAATGCCGTAACCTACAAGTAGCTCCGAGCACCTGCATCAATTGTAGGCAGCTGTCGTAGACCTCGTATCCCTGCTCCCGCGGAGCAAGTCATATTATTAAGTACCGATCGACTCCGTTCCATGCCATGCCATGCCTCAGCGATGCCCATTGCCCTGCCGAACGCGCCAGATAGCGCCCCCACATGCAAACACCACGAACTGTTTGTCCTCTCCCGACATCGGAGAAGGATATGCCGCATCCACCCACTCCTCCCTATGGATATAAAGGCACAATGCCATAGCGAAAAGAACCCCATCGCCTCCCTCCAAGACTCCATGCCAGCCCTAAACGCACATCCCGAGGCAAGGCCAGACTCGCCTGGTGCCGTCCAATGTCGTTGTGAAACCGCTGATGTTCGAGATCGGCCCAG
>PKSG01000992.1:22468-41217 GCA_002916505.1 Tolypocladium paradoxum | reverse complement strand
CCCCCCCAACAGTGTATGAAGACTCAAGCCGTATGTGCCGGGAGCTGAGCAGGTATATCGTCGTCATCCGAGTCCGAGTCCGAGCCACTGTCGTCGCTCCCATTGCTGTCATCTATCTGCATGGGATCATCAGATGTGCCTCTTTGAGCGAACGCTTGCGGTTGCGCCGCCTGCGCCATGCTTCGTGATTTGGATGGCGTTAGGAACGTCGTCGGGTCCGTGTGCTCTGCAGTGCCCGACACCCCCGTCAGCCCGCCGCCCATGTCGGGCAGCACCGGTCTCTTGCGAGGGGTGCTGCCCTGGCCGGTGCCGTCAGGATAACCGTCCTGCTGGGTCGAGGCAGATTGTCCGTCGCTGCCGATACGAGCCCGTTTCTGCGCTGGTTGGTGTCCCGCAGTATTGGAGCTGGAACAATCAGCGGTGGCTCCCAACAGGCGGCTTCGCTCCGCCTCAATCTCTAGTTTGGAGCGTCTCTCTCGCAACCGGATGCCATATTTCTTGCGAGTGAGGCTCTGTTTCGTATTATAGCTATTTTTTAGCTTGGCGAGCTCCGCTTCACGCTGCGCCGGGGGTAGCTTCATGGCCTCTTGCATCAAGGCTCCGTACTTCTCCTCGCCTTTCTTCATGTCGCATTCGAAGTCGAGCCTCTCCTGAGGTGTGAGCTTCGCATACGGATCATCTTGTGGTGTATTGGGGCCGCGACTTGGAGTAGTCAATGCTGGCGTTGTACGGTTCGTGGTCACGGCTGCCATCTGCCCTGGGGTCGTGTGCAGAGGCTGAGTTGGCGTCGGGATGCCCGTTGGTTGCGGTACAGGGGCGCGAATACCCATACTACTAGGTTTAAGGGAGTTGGAGCGCAACTCTGCGAGTACCGCCTGTTCTGTAACGGCGTCGTAGTCCCCGCAAACCTTGCTTTTCACGTGGTAAGACAGGCCTCCGCTGCTGCCGAAGAGGCTTCCGCAATGGGGGCAAATGTCCTTGCCAATCTTGTCATACTTGTGCGTATGCTCACATGCTCGTCTTGTAGAATGCTGCGCTATGTCAACACCTCACCAAGAGCCAAATTGTGGGGGGGGGGAGCTTACGTATTGAAAAGCGCCGAGGCCACTGCACGGGCGACCACACCTGGAGCAGTGGACAATGCCATGTGGACCGGGAGGACCAGCTGGTGCTGGCGGGTTTGAATCGCGAGGCGAGCCAATGCTACGGCCCCTGGAAGCTTGAAGTTGCGGCAACGTTGTCGACGCTGCTGTGCCATGTTGCGATGGGAGGGGCTGCGACGGCAGAGGCTGCGATGGGAGAGGCTGCGATGGGACAGGCTGCAATGGGACAGGCTGCAATGGGACAGGCTGCAATGGGACAGGCTGCGAGGGGTGAGCTAGACCCGGCATGGGCTGGAGGGACGGAACGACATGCTCCACCCCGTTCGCCGTAATCTTCTCCTCGACGATATCCCGAACGTCATACCCGAGGCGCTCAGCTCGCGCCAGGGCATTGACGAGCGGCCGAGCTCGGATCGTCTCTAGTCGCCTGGCCATCCCTTTGTCCAGGAAGGCATTGCTGACTCTGGCGTAAATCATATCCGCCAACTCATCAAAGTCTTGTCTCGTTAGGTGCCCAATTATATTCTGCTTTGACGATCTGACCATCTTTTGGCCGAAATCTCGGACTGCCCGATCAAGGGTTGACGGGCTGGCTTGATGAAAGGTCGCGTTGGCCTAACCATGGCATCAGTACCACAGCAATCGGAGTAGGATGAAGGAAGGCACTCACAATAAATGCGAGGTGATACTCAGACCCCAAAAGGCACTTGTCCCAGAGATCGCGAACCACCTGGCGAACCACGTCTGGTCTTGTTCGCTTTATGGTATCCGAGAGCTCACGATACTCGGACGAATTTTCGAGAGTAGCATTTGCGCCCTTGGGCGAGCGAAAGAGGTTCGCTTGAGATGCGGAAGCGGCACTCCCAGAGAGAGGCGCCTCTTGCACCTGTGATGAGGAGTGTGCTGGGACACCATCCGAAGCAGCAGCGGAAGGCTGGGGGTGTGCAGGCGGTACCTGTGGCTGCACTGGGAAGGGATCCTGCGAGCTGCCTCGCGATGGGGGCTGCATGGAGGAGCGAGCAGAAGAGGGTCCCGCAGAAGTCGGTGGTCGAGTCTGCTGTGCATGTTGCTGAGCTGGTTGCTCGTGTGACTGTGAGCCACCAGGCTGAGCCGACGCTGGCTGCACCTGTCCGTTTGGCGTCGGCCAGTGCACATTCTTGCATCCCAGGCTCGACTCGGGCCCGCCGACGCCAGACCACTGATCCGCGCTCATGAAGCCCGTGCTTGTGATCGTGTCATGCACGCAGGCCCTCAACGCCGTCGGTTCGCCACCGCACTGGCAGGCGCGCAGCTGAGCGTGCACAATCGCCGCGCGGTCGCTCCAATCGGTTGGCTCGCGGCAGCAAAGGTCTGCGCTGTTGCGAGAGTTGCGATGCTGTTGCACGCTGAGCGCGCTGGAACACGCGTTTTGAGGTGGGTATCGCGTTTGGCTGTGGATAGTCGTCAAGAAGCCCTCCAGGTTTGTGGGGTTATATATTATTTGAGGGTTTTCACGCTAAATTAGGCGCCTACCGCGCTGTAGGTAACCTCGCTAAGTTAGGTAAGCAGTCCATATACGAGTAAGATTGGAAGCCCCCTTTAGCGAACCCACTTTTCTTGCTTTTGTACTCTGCTAACAGCTATTTAGCGAGTTTGCTTTCGGGCAGTTATAAAAGGGGGAGAAGTGAAAAAACAATCAAGTAATTATTCCTGATTTTAGTAGTACTTATTTTTATCGTCTTTATAATTAGCTGCTAATCATGCTGGTGCGTGGGGCTAATAACTGCGCTTGTGATCTTACAAGGAGGTCCAGGAGTGTAGTCAGTACCTTAGGTAAGCAATTTTAGTACAGGGTACCTTCTCCGTACCTTCACACTCCCCACACCGTCTTCTCGCCCCTCCTATAGTGAGTCACCGTTAATTACGAGTCCTCGTAATTAGTGGTACGAGTAGACAGCCTCTAATGACAAGGATCATGGCATCCAATCAAGGCAAAGCGCATCCCTGAGCGAGAATGTCAACGTGTGCAAATAGTGACTCTTGTTCAACTGGGTGTTAAGCGTTTACAGAATGCTGCATTTGGGGATCGGCATACTGCCACCGTTTATACGGAAACAGTATTCTGGCACAGTTTCGGTCCTTCACATTGCAGTCTCCGTACTTGGCAATAATTCTCCAGCAAGTTTGCCACGGCTAAATCATCGTGTGATTCGTGGTATCTTGTTCAATCGCTGGCCACAGAGGTGATAGGCTACGGTCAAACACAGCCCCAGGAACGCCGCCAAAGACCAATAATCGTCCAGTCCTCTTCATTTCACATGTAATCCATTCAGCCCTCTTACAACACATCGCTCTCGCAGCATCGCTCGCAGCCAGATTACTCTCCGATACACGCCACCATCAGCTTCTCGTAGTCGCCAGAGGTCTCGCCCCTGATGCGGCTGGCGAGACTCCTGCCATACCTCTGCTGATAGGCCCCCTTGATGTTGGCCAGCGTGGTCCGGTCCCAGTGGAATCGGACGACGCGAGAAACGAGGAGGTGGTCCTTGGTTCCCATGCCGGCCATGGATTCCTCGAGAAGCGTCGCGGCATGCATGTACTTGTCCACGGCGTTTCGCAGCTGGAACAGGAGGGCATCCTCCATGTGTCCTGAGAATTCCTGTTCCTTGGTTTAGCAACTGTCAGCTGGCTTAGGGGCAAGGAGTAGATTCACTCACCGACTTGATGACCTTTTCCAGGTCGCGGTTAAACTTCTGCTTGTACGTGTGCGCGATGGCGCGGATCTGGTTGTCGTTTCTGCTAGTCAAGATGCTGCACACCAAGATCTCGTCGGTGCCCATCTTGCCCTCGGTTGCCTTGTAGATCTGCATGACGTCGTCGTCGACCTGCTGTGGCACCACTGGCGCGGCATCCTCGGCCCTGTTGGCAGCCAGCACCATGAGGAAATGGCGCTCCGTCTTCATGCTCAAATCCCCCTTGACCGTCTCCTCCAAGCTCTTGTGGTACGTCTGCCAGTATGCGCTCTTGAGCGCCTTGATGTCGGCATTGGACCTCGAGAGCAGGATATCGTTGAGCACGAGCTCCTTTGTGCCTGGGCCGGACATGGCATCAAACAGGTTGTGGACGTCGGCTTGCAGGGGACCGCGGGCAAGTTGCACAAGCCCATACTCGAACCAGCTGCTCGTCTCACTCTTGATGTCCTTGATCAGGTTGCGCTTGAAGTTGCGTTCGAAGGTGCTTCGGAGGACTTCGATCTGGAGGGGGTCCTTGTTAGACAGGACCCGAATCAGCGTCGTCTCGTCGGTTCCGAACCCCTTCATGGCAGCCCGCAGCGCCTGGGCATCTGACGAGCCGTCCCACTGTATGATCTGAGGCGCTCCATAGCCCAGCGTCGGCGGCGTCGGCGGGACCGGGGGGCCGTACTGCTGAGGAGGCGGCGCTCCGTACGGGGCACCATGAGCAGGCGGAGGCGCGCCATATTGACCTGGCGGCGGCGCCGGGGAGTGATGTCCGTAGTGCTGTGGAGGAGGAGCGCCGTACTGCTGAGGCGGGGGTGGATGGCCACCGTACGGAGGTTGCTGAGGAGGATACTGTCCAGGGTGTGGCGGCGGCGGCGGCGGCGGCGGCGGCTGGTAGTATCCTCCTTGTTGCTGAGGAGGATATTGGCCCTGGGGCGGATATTGGCCCTGGGGCGGGTATTGGCCCTGGGGGGGAGGATACTGGCCGTAGCCCTGAGGTGGTGGTGGCTCTGCGAGACAAAATGTCAGCTCAGATTCGGAGACGAGGCGACATGGCGGGGCAACCGACGGCCGTAGGGCTGGCCGTAACCCTGATGATACGACATGACGATGAGTGAAGTTGGCGGTTGGCGCTCTGCTGTACCGGCTGATTGGAGAAGCGAGCTGCTCTGTTCAACGCTGGCCAAGGTGGTCTGGTGAAGGGCGCGGGTGGTGTAGGTCGCGGAGGGAGCCGGAGGGATGGATGCTGGGTGGAAATGCTCTTATGTACGAGAGGCGTCGGCTTGGGCCTCCGCAGTTCTGGGCATCATCATGCGCCTAGGCTTGTAAGGAGTGACACTGAGCTAGGCGCAAGCACCACCTCTGCGATAGCGGACGCCCGTGCGGTCCAATTGGGCTGGCTGTCCGGTGGACGATCGAGGGAGTCGTAGTGGCTGAGTCGCAGCAGCCGCACGTCATGCCCACAACAGCGCCGTGAGTCTCCACCCGTGAAATCGAGTTACGCGAGCGTCGCTGGCGTCGTAGGATGCAGTTGTCGCGTGAGCCGGCGATGATTGGAAGAGATGCAGCATATGTAGTTTTATCATGCGTGTAGAAGAGGAAGTTGCCTTGACCTCGTGGCGTGACGACACCAAGGGGCACAACACTGAGGGGGAAAATGTGGGGACGGTTCGTGGCCAGAAGCTCCGTGACAGTCGCTGGCTGCACTGCCACACCCACGACCACGAGATCTGGTGCGTACGCAGTGTCTGGTGGCGGCGGCTGGTCTGCAACCATGGAGGGCTCACTAGCAGTCAGCACGGAGGCTGGTTCGTGTCCCTGCGCCTCCAGGCTGGACGCTGGTGAGCGCCACCGTCGGGTGGTTCAGTGTCTCGTGCGGGCGCGTTCCGCGCCTTGGTGACAGCCAGCGAGACGCTGATTCTCGAGGCGTGGGCACCGCTCCCGGGCGCCTAACAGAGAAGGTGGCTGGTGGCCGAGCTCAGCCACGGATGCTTGGCGGGCCGCTTACGACACAGAGCCGTGAACGGCCCCTGCACCTGCCCTGGAGCCACCCCTAACTGTCCCAAGTCCAGCGGGGCCGTCAACCTCCAACCTCCAGATATCCCCAGCCACCGACAAAATGAACAGGTTGGTTACCAACCGCCCACAGCGCTGTTGCATCAAAACCGACCATGGCCACAGCTATGTATTCTTCTCTCTCGCATCGTATTCCGCACACGCAAATCTCCCTTTTCCATCGATCAAGCGCGATCGATTTCTTCTTCTTCCGCTCCTCGCGCGAGCTTCCTGCAAAACAGCCTGCTTACACGCAGCTACCTGCCCGTCGTCGACACCTTGAGGAAGAAGCCTTGTCAAGATGCGCGGGTCCGTTCCACTTGTTGCTGCCCTGTCGGCGTATCTCTCCGCTGCCGTTGCACTCCCCCAATGGGGACTCCTGCCTCGCGCGGCGTCTTCCGACAACCAAAAGCCAAACTACTCGGTCGTGCCGCTGGAGCCTGGTGATGATCAGCCTGGGAACGGAGGCCGTGGCGGCGGCTATGGAGCGACGGATGTCGCGGTGGTGACGCAAACCATCACCAAGACGGCCGAACCCAGTATCATCACCAAGACGGCCGAACCCAAGACCATCACCAAGACGGCCGAACCCAATACCATCACCAAGTTCATCTCCGTCATCGACATTAGCGGCGACGGAGCAACGACCATTGCCGTCACCCCCGCGCCAGCTCCAGCGAGAACAGTCACTGTCCACCAATCGTCTCCGGTCACGACTTCGTCTCCGCCTCCTCGCTCCTCTACCTCTGCTAAGGAAACCACGAGGACGACGACCATCCTCCCCTCAGGAGGTGTCCCGTCAACGAACAGCACACTCTCAATCATGCCCACCACCACCGTGCCCAGCACTTTCAGCACCATCACCACCACGCCGCAGACCTCGTCGTCGCGTACCTATGATGACGGCCTGTGGCGCACGACCTACCCCCCGTGGAACGGCACTATGGCCTACCGATATAAGCGGTAATGATGCCACTGCGATGTGGTGCTAGTGGCGAGAGAACCACGATATCAGGTACGATGTCTTGCGCCCGTACAGATGTACGACTATAACAACGTCGCGGATGAGCAAGTCCGGAGAAAGAATGGTTATGGATCATATAGAGCACGTGGGCATCGGAAGGCGCAGTGTATTTGCTATTCACATCAGAAATCGGCTGCGCAGGGGTTCAGGGACCTCGCAAAGAAGCAAGTATCCGGTTCCGCTAGGGCCCCTGCAACGCAAACCAAGCGCTGGAACGCGTTGTCCATGTAATAATACCACTTAATATAATAGAGTTTTACTATGTGCACACACGCATTTCTCTATTTGCACTCGCCATAAGCCCACCTTTAGTTTCAGATAAAGTGAATATAGGGAATGCAGGGAATAGAGGGGGAGGAAGTACTCGACCGGCCGGCGAGTGCAAATAGAGATGTGCGTGTGTGCAAATAGTAAGACTCATATAATATAGACGTTTAGATCACTCAGTGACACAACTCGAGAACCATGGTGGCCAAATCATGTGAAGGGTGTCGAGGTTTGCTCCGTTGTATTCTGCGCGGCCCGAGACAATAGTAAGAGCGGTGGATTGTGCACGGCAGCAGACGAGAGTCCCAACTCTGCCCGCGACGAACAATGTCACATTCCTTAGCATTCAAATGTGCGAAGTATGTGTGTTGATGTGCAAAGAATCGCGCATTTCTACATGGATGTTCTCACCATTCGAACAACTTACACCACATATCCGAGGGCAGTCATATTGGCGTCGTCAAGCCAAAGAGCATTCACCAACGCCTGTAAGGAACCAACGTCACTGCGCAACTTGAAAGTTCACATTTTAACCGCCTCCAAAGAAATTAACAACAACACCTTCCCAAAGTCTCCAGCGTCAAGCGTTTTCGTCATGGACGTTCAGTTCACCCTTTCCGCTTCCGACTGGGAGAAGTTGAACACCACCATGGTCGTGCTGGAGACTTCGCCCAACGCGGAGAGGCAGACCGTTGTCATCGCATCCCTCCTGGTGGCCGGTAGCATCGCGGCTGTTGTGGTGTGCGTGGTGCTTGCGGTTTTGCAGCGCAGGGCTCGACTGCGAGAGGATCGTGAACGGCGCAAGCCTACACACTTGGTAGCGTGGATGGAGAACAAGGAAGGGGTCTGAGATTGGAGTATTGCGGGCAGAGAAGTCGGTGATTCACCGGTATCATCCGTCGACATGTGGTTGAGACCCGTCCATCGTGATGGTTTGTGACGAGGCTGGGGCTCGGGATGACAATTCATGGACCACAGCTCAGCACAACTTGAAATGCGGGTTAAGGGCCAGCATTGAATCGTAAACTCCAACACGCAGAGGAGCTCCATTATTATGTTTTTTGCGATTCACCGACCGCCGCGATGTAGAGTCGGTGTGGACAAGTGATGTGCGTAGACTCAACGATTGCGCCGCTGGTTACTCCCACCGCCACGTGTGGTGCGTTCTTCCACTTCAGCTCGCAGTAATGCCGCGTGCTGTGATTCAGTAGTAGCAAACCTCTCCAAGTGGTCATGTTATCCTCATCACTCGCCTCCAGCGTGACAATCAACCCGTGAATACACCAGGAAGTCGGGCATTCAGGGCCATATTCACACGACACCCACATCCACGCACGATGCCCTCCATTTCCTGCAGACTCAGATAACAAATTAGGCATAAAACATCGTGCATCAAATCGCCAGGAACACCCACTCACGCACACCGCTCCCCGTAGCCTCCCCGTAGCCGAGCATCGTGAGCTGGCTATTCCAATCAGGCGCATCCACGTCCAGTGCCGTCGACCCACGCGCTGGGCAGCAATTCACTCACTCGCTGGACGGTTTGTGGACCGCCACAGGGGCTATAAGTGCAAGCCTGGGGGCATTTCTACTGAGAATTATTTAAAAGACCTGTTTTTAAAATATTCATACTAGAGACTGTCCAAACGCTTCGGTCTTGATGTCATTTGGTCGAGGTCATCGTCACCCCTGCCGTGTTTTCAGAGATCGACTCGGCCACTTTTCTCCACATCTCCGGCCGGAGAGCTCCATCCAGACCGGCGCCGTCTTCCGGCCCTACCCTACAGCCGAAATGCGACTCCCGACCATGGCATCACCACGATTTTCGTCCTTGAGCATCATCATCCTGTTATCAACATTGGCTCTCCAAGCATGGGCCCAGACCACCTTGAGCTCAATACCGTCCACCATAGCACGCAGCAACGACATCGTTCGCCGAGCACAGGCTCAGGGCTCGGCGTGCTCCTCCGAAGGACAGTGGAACTGCATGACAAGCTCATGGCAGCGGTGCGCGAGCGGTCGCTGGAGTGTCATCATGGCGTGCACCGCGGGGACGAGATGCACTCCATCAGGTTTGACGAATGATTTCAGGGTTGAGCATGACGGGAGTGTCAACGGCGCTGGCGGCAGCGGTGGAAGCGGAGGGTTGAGCCTTGGGCCAAGGGGGTCTGTGAGTCTCCTTTTACTGGGTGTCGTAACTCTCTTGTGGGTTGTCTTCTTCTGAGGGTTGGTTGTTGAAGACGTGTCTTGGAGGATGAGGTTGAGGCCAGGGAGACAGCCATGGTCCTCGCACCGGCAGAGCGCTCGTACTCTCCCGCAAACGTGCCATACAACAGATGCGACTCGGCGCACTCGCTGAAGCCAATCGCCAGCACCAGCTGCGCGGTCGGGTTGGCGGTTTGGATCGTCTGCGTGGGAGACTGGCAGTCGGCGAGCTGCAAGAGGTGGTGCAAGTCGGAGCCGCCCCTGCGGCCTCGCCACGATGGCGGTCTTCGCAACGGCGGCGGTTCAAGGTTCTGGGGCCTGCGTCGCTCGGCCACGGAAGGCGGGAAGAAGAGTTTCGGTCGACGATGTCTCGCCATTGCCGAGAGACGCTGGGGGCGCGGCAGAGGAGGGTCTTGTGACGTGCTCGACCAGCTCCGGGGGGAAGAGGAATGAAACAGTTAGTTCATGAGACATTCGGACTATATATTGATGCTACGAACATAGAAAACACGTGGAATCTGCCTTGCTTGTTCTCTCCTCTGCCTGTAGTGTTTTGGCACTACTTCTGAGCACCTTGGGGCTGAGAGGAGAAGGCCGAGTTGACGATGGAGTCCCGCAAGCGGCGTTTGTGCGAACATGTTCAAGGCATGTTCCCCGCCAAGGTCCAACACCATCACCTGCTCAGCAAGCCGGATTATGGGGGAGGCGCCTCATCCACACTTAACTGACACCCGTCGCACGACAGGCTCATCCTGCTTGGGTACCCAATCGTTGGCTTGTGCACCAGCTGCAGTGCAGAGGTGGCGTGTTGCGGAGCGGATGGGTTGCTCGGGTCCCCGGACGTCGCCATGATTGACGTCGGCCAACGTCTGCAGACGGAGAAAAAGGAGCGAGTGCCTCTTCGTCCGGCACTTCCGCTTGCCTCCTCGCAATCTCCGTCAGGTATGGCGACGACGCTAAAGCGCCGTGAGCTTGTCCCTGGATCCTTGGAGTGACCCGTTGTACCGGTTCCGCTCGGCAATGTCACACGCTGCTCTTCAACTGCCGACCCATGGATCCCGTACGCTTGGACCGCAGTCAATCATCATTACCCTCCTCTAGAAATTGCTGCGATAAACGTCCTTGTTTCCGCCAATGCATAGGCGTGATTGCCATCATGCCCCCGTGGCTTCGTCGGACAACCATTTGGGGATGGTGTTGGGAGCGGCGCGGAGTTTGCTGCCAGGCTCGTTGGCGGAGCTAATAAAAGTCCGCCAGGGAGCAAAGATGGACCGGACCAATGCCGCCCGGAAGCCACGTGAAGCGCGGAGTGACGAATGCGTCGGGATGGTTCATAAGAGAGCGAGTTTGCTGCGGGGAGCTGTCCGGATCCCTGCCCGCAGATTGCGGTAGATAGTTGCCTTGCTCGCAGAGTCGAATCGGCATCAACTACGGAGTACGAGTAATTACCGAGTATTCGTATCCGGTGTCGAATCGCCAGCAAACATGTCGTCCTCCAAGGGCTCCATCCTCGTCACCGGCGCCAACGGCGGCCTCGGCTCGGCCATTGTGGCGAACATCCTCAAGACCCCGGACCTGGCATCAAACTACACGGGGCTCTACACCGTCCGCAAGGCAGCCACGGCGTCCCAGCTCCAGGCTGCTCTCAGGAAGGCCCCGTCCGGGCACAGCCATGAGACGCTGGAGCTGGAGCTGAGCTCGCTGGAGAGCGTCAAGGCGACGGCAGCCGACATCAATGGCCGGGTCGCAAGGGGAGCGCTACCCCCGATTAGGGCGCTGATCCTCAACGCTGGGTACCAAGATCACCAAACCTTGGTCAGTACGCTGCGATTGTATCTGGGGGTTGAACAGTGCGTCTGACAAAATGCCATCTTCGAGACCATGAGTGGCGATGGCCTCGAGATGACCTGGCAGGTCAACTTCCTGGCAAACCTCGTCTTGTCCCTCATGCTCCTGCAGAGCATGGACAAGGACAAGGGCCGCATCCTCATCGTTGGTAGCTGGGCGCACGAGTAAGTAACTCGCAATTTCGACGGGGGACAGATGACTGATGTGGCTGCAGCTCCCAGGACGAGAGAAACGCCTTGGGGGGCAATACCGTGTACAAAGATGCCAAATGGCAGAACCTATTCCCAGGTCCCAAAGAGCTTGCCAAAGGCACGTGGAGCACGCCCAAGGACGACGCATCCTGGCAGTCGGGCTTCCGCCGATATGGAGCGAGCAAGCTCTGCGCCGTGATGCTCATGTAAGTCAGCGCCGTCACACCTCAGTTGGCCCCAGCATCGACTGATCCAACAGCAAGGCACGAGCTGGGTGACCGCATGGCCAATGACCCCAAGCTGTCCAACATTTCCGTCCTCGGCGTCGACCCCGGCGGCATGCCCTCGGACATCTCCCGTCGAGGCAACTTCATGACGAGCACCTTTACCATGAAAGTGCTTGTTCCCCTGCTCGCGCCGGTCATGGTCAGGCTGAGCCCGAACGGAGTCCTGCGGCCGATGTGGAAGAGTGCCGCAGACGTCATCCGCGCGTGCTTCGAGCTGAAGCCGCCGCGAGGCAGGGCGCTGTACCTGAACGGGACGGACGAGCGCGAGACGGCCAAGGATGCGCGGGACGGGAGGAAGAGGAAGGCGTTGTGGGAGTATGGACTCGAGGTTGCCGATATCAAGCCTGGCGACACGGCCCTTGCGGACTGGCAGTGAGTGTTTTGTGCGTGCGTGTTCTTTGTGAGTTGTGACTCGAGTCAGTCTCTATGGATAGGTAGTCTGTCATGTGCCATGTCAGCCCATGCACATACTGTACGCAGGCATAGGCTTACTTCCTCAAACACCCTTGGGCTTCGTCTTGTGGCGACTAGGACGGCGCCAGACTTGTCAGCACATTGAATTCTGCTCCGTCCCATGTACAAGGTGCGGCTGCCATGGACTCGGCTCTCCTTGAGCGGCTCGGATCCAGTGCTTCTGAGTTGTGACCGATGCCTTCCACGCCGGATACGCGGGGCGCAGCCCGGAACGGGGGCAGTCTCATTCAGCCCCCGACGACGCACAGAATGGCCCGTGAAGCAATGTAGACGAACCGCTGGGCATTTGACAGAGCATCTGAGATGGCGAGGCGAGGTTCGTCGGGGCGTGGTGGGGATTGTCACGACTCACGACTCGCCAGGCAAGCCGACGAGAGCGGGCATGTGGTGCAGCAGGGTTCTGGAGGCGCCAAGGGTCTGAAACTGACGCCGTCGTTGGAGGAGGCAGCCGCAGGAGCCGACAGTCTTGCTGCAGGCGACTGGAAGCACTTTGACAGCTGAAGAGGCAGAAGATGCGATGGCTGATGGAAGCGCCGTGTGAGATGGCCAGAGGTCTCCGAAACACCCGCTTGAGCATGTGAACAGGCAGCCTCAATCAAGCAGAGACTCTGCTCGGTCGATGAAACAGGGCGGCACTGTATGCAAGACTCAGAAGAGCACAGCACAGACTCAACAGAGAACCTTGCCCGTGTGCTGGGCCATCGGACATGGGCCGTCGTTTTGGAGGCGAAGAGCACGACGAGAATGGCGTCCAGGCCGCCATTCAAACGAGCCGTCTGAAAGCCACTGGGGACAGCCAGGCACGGCGGCCGTCCTCCAGCGCATCAACAGAGCGGCTCGCGGTTGGCTGTCGCTGCGCCGTGGGCAGAGCTGCTCCAAACAGCGTCGCGGCGGCACTGTCACCTCCATTCGTCTGGCTGCGATGGCCCCATGATGCAGCCTGGCCTACCTCGTAGCTGCACCTTTAATACAAGACGAGGCCCCTGCGCCGACTGTCTGTGCGGCCTGGCGGAGGGTGCGTGGTTTGACGGTGATGATGGGCGGATCACGGGCGGATCATGGGCGGAAGATGAGAGGCCGAGGGGAGCAGAGAACAGACGAGACGAGGAGATACAATTACCAGGGGGCATCCGTCTCCTCTTCCCGTTTCTTTCCACTTGTCTTGTCGCGACGAAGCACTCCTGCTCTGGCTGCGAGGTGACGAGTGACGAGGTGCTGAGCATCTCACTGAATCCCCCCTTCAGCGACCACAGGGCGCTCCGCATCCCCTACCGGTCCGGCAGGACGGCAGCCATAGCGCAGCCAGGCGCTGACACACCACGCGCATCCGCCCCGCGTCCGCCGCCAGCGCTCTGGCCAGCGCTCTGGCCAGCGCTCGAGGCGCCCTGCTCGCCTGTCGCAAGCACACGCGACCGTTCCAGTTGCCACGGCTTCCAGAAGACAGCCCAGCCCACCCAGCCGTCGTTTCAGCCCACCTCGCCCACCATGTGGGACCGCCTCAGAACGCCATCATCAGGCACCACCACCACCATCACCACCACCACCACCACGACGGGCCAGCGCCCCCGCGTTCCTTGGACGCGCTCGGGCGCTGGCCTTCATAAGCAGCGCCTCGCCCGCAACCGCGCCGCCCAGCAGCTCGACGACCCCCTCGACGCGCTGGGCATCTCCCACGCCCCCTACAAGTGCGAGATTCGCAAGGGCAAGGTGGTGCCCCAGGTCGCCCATGTTGACATGTAAGTGCCCGTGATGACGCCCTCCCATCACCTCCACCGCATACCGCTGCCCATTCCTGCGAGCACGTCTCGACAACCAACCACCATCCAACCAACCAACCACACGCGTCGAGCCTCTGGCAGCAGCAGCTGTGAAAGCGAAACGACGCCAGGCTGTCTCAGCCTCCAGCTGAAGCTGCCGAATTAGACTGGGCTCTCTGCAACACTCAGTGGCGCCGTTGGCGTAGACACCAGGCAGATTCCAGCGCGGATGCATCGTCACTTCTGCCACTGCCGCCCCATGACGCCCGCTGGTCTTGCTTGCCATGCTGCCGAAATCGTGGCTGCGCCTGGAGCCCGCAGTGGCACGGCTCCCGTCCCGTGTACCTACCTGCCTAGGTATGCTCTTGCACAAGCGAACAAGCACGCTGACGTATTCGTCTCCCTCTTGATACAGCTCTCTCCCGTCTCACCAACACGCCATCCTCGCCGCTGCTGTTCGCGGACCGCCCCCACGAAACCCTCGACGGCGAACCAAGCAGCAACCGCACCAGCGGCTCCAGAGCGACTCGGGCTGGCGTCCGGCATCGTCCGTCTACGACCAGAGCGACGGCAACTCCAGCGATAGCGACGACGCGGTAAAGACCCAGCCCAGACTGGCCTCGAGCGACATGTCCGCGCACGCAGCGGAGGCGCAAGTCTCCCCGCCGAGCTCCCCTGACACGGGAGGTTTCCGAGATGGGTGAGTGCCCTTTGTCAGCCCTCGGATTGCGCGTTGTCGTTGGGGGGCAAGAATGCAGCTGCTCAGTGGCCCGCATCGCTCGCCCCCAACAACACAAGCGGCCGCTGTGGAGGCGAGATAATGATGGCTAACGGAATGTCTGTGGCGCAGACGCATGGCCGAAGACGTTTCGCCTATTGACGATGAGCTCGATCTGGCCCAGCAGGTGATGCTGCGAGGGTCCCGTCCAGAGCCACAGCCCGCAGCCTACCAAGAAGACCACAGGAGCAACCTCCCGACGATGCGATCCGATCATCGCGGGCCACGAGGTGCAGGTACACCGGTAGCCCCTCAACTGCGAGGGCATATGCCAGACGATGTGCCACGGGAGCGCCAGGTTCATCTCGGTCAGCGTCCTGCTACCCAGGCCCATGAGATGCGACGCAACCCTGCGTCTGGCAGTGAAGCATCACGCCTCGCACCAGACAACGCGCCAGCCTTTGGCTCAACCGTGACGATCATGGGACCTTTGCCTGGCGGCCGCAACACTCCGTCTCCCTCCTTTGGCCAGCGGATGCGGATGATGGGTAGAAGTCGGCCCGAGCCAGTCGACAGTCGACCGCCGTGGCACGGCGCCAGCGGCCGCTCCAAGCTCGTCCAGCCGGTTCGCGACGTCATAAATGTCGCACCTCTCAACATTCCGCGCAAGAGCAGCAAACGGACAGGTCGCGGTGAATCCGAAGGCCCGCCGTCAATTTTGAGGCCGTCTGGTCCTGAAACATCCAACGCCGGGGTCGCCTCGCGGAGGCCTCTGCCCCTGACATCGAACCAAAAGGCCAGCAGAAAGGCTGCCATGGTCTCCTCTCCCCCTTCGCGGCCTCCCCTGCATCCCGGTGCGGGGGCGCAGGTGTATCCCAGCCCTCCCGACTCCGACTTTCTCGCGCCGTCTCCCCCGCCTGCCGCTGCGCGGTCGACTGGACACTCTCCGACGACATCGTCGCCCTATCCCGATGCGCTGCCAACGTCGTCCGGCAAGGCTATCAAGAGGAAACCGCCGCCATCTGCCAACCCGAGCTCGACCACCCCGGCCCGCGCTTCGGTGACTTCTAGTCTGGCGCAGTCTCACCCTGCGCCGGACAGCACATCGCCCCAGCAGTCAACTCCCCAAGACGCGTGGGCACAGCCAGCGTCACGCTTCAGCGTCACTACATATGCCACGTCAAATCCCGCCACCCCTCGACAGTCCGCGGACGAATCCCGTCCTCAAGTCCCGCCCTTGCCTGCGCTGCAAACCTCCGTGATGGATCGTAGGAGACCCTTCTCTGGAGCAAGCGGCGGCAAGGCATCCGAGGAACCCACTGTTATTTCGATGAGCAGCACGTACTCGACAGTCGATAAGGAGAAGCTGTCTGCCCACCGACCAACAGAGCACGTCTCGCATGCCCGAGTCGCCAGTAACGCCAATTCCGCGGAACGTCGTTCTTCTATTCTTTCCATGGCGAAGCCTCTCCCTCCCGCACCGCACGAGCTGTCCTCGTCTCAGGATCGAGTTGCACACTTGAACGCCCAAATACATGGTCTTGTTCATCGTCGCTTCAACATCAACAAGAGCATTCAGCAAATGACGGAGCTCATGCCAACGGATAACCTCATGGCTAGCAGTCAGGTGCTGCGCAAGCGGGAGGCAGAAAAGCAAAAGGTAGAGGCGCTAAAGGAGGAGTTGGCCCAAGTACAGCGAGAAGAGTATGATTTGGGGTTGAAGCTGCACCGGGCGTACAAGCGACTGGACAAGGATGCAGAGTTTGAGCCAACGACTTTGTGGGTGAGGAGGGTTACTAGCTAAGGTCGACAGAGGACTTTTGCGACATGACACGTTTCTTTTGTCACCGCAGTCGGAGATGTGTAGCGATGGCCGGTGTCTCTTCATGATTGACGACTAGCACGGGATGCGGAGTTGCCTCATCAAGATGACTTCATTGAATTGTACTCCCGCAGACCCGAGGCAGCTTGTCCAAAGGGGCGCCATGTGTGACCATGTGTAGATCACAATGAAATAAAACAGACCCCAGGGAGGCTTCATGCGCAAGAGTCCATGTCTCTTGGGCCCATCATATAGTATTCGAGGTTGACCCGCGCCATCAGTGTGATGTTCACATGGGCCAATTCAAGGGCCACTATCCATAGTTGATGTACCAAGCATCCAAGACATACAAGATGCCTTCTGCCAGCATGGAGACGACAATGAGATAGGAGAGAACTACGGCCATCCAGATGCGTGTAAGAGTTATGATGGGCTTCCATGTCTCGACCTGCCTTGAAACTGCACACCAAGCCCAGAGGAACCTGGACAAAGGATAGTTGAGTCCGGTTTTTGCCAGAAGGGTAAGCAGTCTGATTGAGTGAGTGTTAGCTCAGCGGTGCAAGGACTTGCTCGAGAGAAGTGAGTATCCAGAAGAGAGCGACTTACATGTAGACAGCATGGCGATAAAGAACAGCCCCGGTTTCATAAAATATACCGAAAATGATTCTATAAACAACCGATAGATGTCAGCAATGCACTGCTCATGGGCGTCATGGCCTGCGGGATGACGAACAAAGGCACCTGAAGCGTGACCGCGAGAAGGATGCCGCAATCCGGCGTTCCACGTAGACTCCATCCGCTCAGCGGCTGAATAGGTAACAGGGACATTCCGCAAACTGTCCTTGCAGCCCCCGAGCTGTTTGATTAGACCAGGTCGCGGATGGCCCATAGGACCGCAAGGAGCACGGCCTCCACCAAAGCGGCGAGCAGGGAATGTGGTTCTCTGTCGTACAGGTATATTCCGGTGCCGCAGGTGCTGTTTATGCTGAATGATAAAGCACGGGCGATGGTATCGATGTACTCCATTGTGCCGTCGACTAAGAATTGAGCAGAGTGGCTTGGGAATCTTAATAAAGGCAGAGAGGTGCTGGTTTATAAGCTTCAACGCCGTTTGTGCGACTCGAGGCAGCGGAACGTGTTGTGCCGTGGGAGGTGAACAAGACGGTTGCTTATGCTGGCTCTTTGACGGCAGTAACAAAGAGGGATGTTACGTACGACAACAGGACAGTTGATGATTCTGTCGGTGCGACTGTACGTAGTTATTGACAGCGCACGCGCCTTTGGTCTACAGCATGGTAGAAGTAATCGGCACTTGTGTTTTCGAAAGTTACGGATTACTACTCCCTAGAACTACGGTAAACTCCTGATGACCTGTGAGAGTGAGTAGCAACTCTGTAGTCAAATGGACAAATGGCTCGTCTCTTTGCTCCACATTCGTGTAGGCAGAGCAACTGCCACACACGTCTCCATCACCATCACCAAGGACCGAGCTCCCAGACCATTCCCTCCACAGGGCGTTCCAACCCTCCAATCTGCCAAGCCAGCCCGGTGCGCTCTCAATGGAACCTAAACTCGGCAACGTACGCCACAAGCAACAGCACATCTATAATGCGCGCCGCGGCCCGGCAGTTGAGCAAGAAGAACGCAAACAGCGCGTACGCGACGTGGATGGCTCCGTAGCCGTCGACTTGCGCAGTCGCCGTCTGCACGGCTTTGACGAAGACGTAGAGCGTGATGGCTAGGACGAGGGCGTGTGGTATCATGGCTGCTGTTGGCGGAAGCTGGAGCTTGGCCGTAGGAGATTGCCGTGTTGTGGTTGGACAACGAGAACGAGCTCTTATACCCAGAGGCGTCGAGTTTGCTGCGTTTTGCTGCGAACCCTTGATGGAAACAATCAAATACTCAAACGCGTTTCCTTTTGTCTTTAACCACAAAGAGGAACGTAGGTTGCTGTGAACAGCTTGTATTGGATGTCTTTAATTACAAAAGGGAGAGCAAGTCAATTCATCTGATGGCTAGCAAGCTACATGTAACCATCCGGTTGATTCGACTCCATACTCCTGTCCCTAGCAGTGAATGACGTGAACCTCGTGCGCTTTTACACCGGCCCGCTTCTGCGCCATGCGAGCAAGGGAAATTACAGCAAGGACGTGAAATTGATCTATTAAGCTCTGTTTAATAGACAAGTCATAATTTCACACGGCTATTTTGCTATTCGCACACGACCCCGTTTTTCCCACCTCCCCGCCGCCACGCCGCGATACTGAGCAGCGCCGCTGTA